>PVIA01010145.1:0-54316 GCA_004024845.1 Tonatia bakeri
CTTTTTTTTTTTTTATCCCCTTAGCAGGCCACAGAGAGCTGGGTTTTTCTGCACAGGTCTCCCAGGTGAGTCTCTGTCCAAGAGTCAATTGGGCATGTTGTGGGCTGTGCAGTTGCATTATGGGGAAGCAGACCCTGGGTCTCTGTTGAGTTTACGCTCTGCAACCACTGGATGGAGAGGAAATGCCCTCCACTAGAGTACCACTCCCAAAAATGTTTGAATCACCACTGTTGAGACTGGATAACCCAATGAACACATTTCTGATGGTGAAGGAGAGGTGCTTAGAGTGGAGACATTCAAAAGGCCAGACAGAGGCAGACCCGAGTTCTGGGCTAGGGACGCCCCATCCATTAGTTTACTAGAAACCTCACCCTGGCAGCTTGCCCAAGGCCAGTTGAGGACAGCATCCTACAGTGGTTTTCAACAGAGAATCTCTCAGGAGGCCCAGGACCAGACAACAAGTGGCAACTTTGGAGGACAGTGGAGCAAGATCCAAAGGAATTGACAAACAGCTTACCCAGGGGTGATCACAGCAGGCACATCAATCTGTGGGGAGGGTCCACACAATTGTCCTTATTAATCTTTTAAAATCTCCTTATTTTTCCTTTGGCATTTTTTCCTCTTTATTCTTTAATACCTTTTTTTTCTATTTTCTTGTCTCATTCTATTTTTTTCACTTTCCTTTCTTATTTTTTTAAATATTTTATTTTATTTATATATTTTTAGAGAGAGGAGAAAGTAGGGAGAAATAGACAGAGGGAAACACCAATGTGTGGTTGCCTCTCACATAGTCCTCACTGGGGTCCTGGCTCACAACCCAGGCATGTGCCCTGATTGGGAATCAAAGCAGCAACCCTTTGGTTTGTAGCCTGTGGTCACCAGCCAGGAGCTACACCAGACAGGGCTTCTTTCTTTAAAAGTGTATTTCGTTGATTATACTATTACAGTTGACCCAATTTTCCATCCTTTTCCCTCATCTGCCTGGTAATTTCCTTCCCTTCAGTAGCACCCCCATCTTAGTTCATGTCCATGGATCATGCATATAAGTTCTTAGGCTTCTCCATCTCTTATTAGTATTTTCATTCTTATTGTCCTATTCTTTATTTTTATTTTTCTATAAGCATATTCTTCTTTATTTCCCCTTCCTTCTTCCCTTCTCTATTCTATTTTCTATATATTTTTTTACTTTTCCAATTATTTTTGTTTTTTTCTCTTTTATTATTCTGCTTGTTTGTATTTTTGTCTTTTTTAAAATATATTTTATTGATTATGCTATTACAGTTGTCTCATAATCCCCTTCATTCCCCACCACCCAGCACACCCCCTCCCACCCACATTCCCCCCTTTAGTTCATGTCCATGTGTCATAAGTTCTTTAACTTCTATATTTCCATATTATTCTTGCCCTCCTCCTATCTATTTTCAACATACCATCTATGCTACTTATTTTCTGTACCTTTCACCCCTCTCTCCTCCTCCCACTCCCCTGTTGCTGACCCTCCATGTGATCTCTAATTCTATGGTTCTGTTCCTGTTCTAGTTGTTTACCAAGTTTCTTTTTGTTTTTCTTTTAGGTGTGGATGTTAATAATTATAAGTTTGCTGTCGTTTTACTGTACAGGTTTTTTTTTATCATCTTTTTCTTAGATAAGGCCCTTTAACATTTCATAAAATAAGGGCTTGGTGATGATGAGCTCCTTTAATTTGACCTTATCTGAGAAGCACTTTATCTGCCCTTCCATTCTAAATGAAAGCTTTGCTGGATAGAGCAATCTGGGATGTAGGTCCTTGCCTTTCATGACTTGGAATACTTCTTTCCAGCCCCTTCTTGCCTGTAAGGTCTCTTTTGAGAAATCAGCTAACAGTCTGATGGAAACTCCTTTATAGGTTCCTGTCTCCTTAATTCTTGCTGCTTCTAGGATTCTCTCCTTCATTTTTACCTTGGTTAACGTAATTGTGATGTGTCTTGGTGTGTTCCTTCTTGGGTCCAAATTCTTTGGGACTCTCTGAGCTTCCTGGACTTCCTAGAACTCTATTTCCTTTGCCAGAATGGGGAAGTTCTTCTTTATTATTTGTTTAAATATGCTTCTCACTGGTTGCTCTTCCTCTTCTCCTTCTGGTACCCCTATAATTCGGATGTTGGATCCTTTGAAGATGTCCTGGAGGTTACTAAGGCCTTCCTCATTTTTTAATCCTTTTTTCTCATTCTTTTCTGCTTGTTTGATTTTTTCTTCTTTATGGTTCCCACCATTGATTTGAGAGCCAGTTTCTTTCCCATCACTATTGGTTCTCTGTGCATGTTCCTTCATTTCTTTTATCGTGGCCTGCATTTGTTCATCTAATTTGCGATCAAAATCAACCAAATCTGTGGGCATCCTGATCATCAGTGTTTTGAACTGTGCATCTGATAGGTTGGATAGTTCTCAGTCACTTAAAAAAAAACTGGCTCTGGGCTTTTAAAATCATTTGAGCCATCTTTTCAATGTAAAATTTTTCCCCTTTGGTCTGGTTGCACCTGCTATGTATGAGGTGCACAGCCTTAGGTGTTCATCAGGGTGGGGTATTCCAGTAACTGGGTTATGACGTTCATGTGGGTGTGGGGTCTGACAGGGGACAATGGCACTTGTTCTGCTCTCCGTAGGACCTCAGTCCCTTCCGCTGCTTCCCGCGAGCAAGCTGGGCCCCTCTGGTGCCAATTCCCCTGTGGGTGGGCTTGTGCATGCTGTGGGACCCTCCAAAAACCTCTCCTGTGAGGCTGGGAGTTCCTCTCTGCTCCTCAGACCCCACAGGTGACCTCAATCAGTGCCCCAAGACTATTTCCCAGTGCTGGGCTACTGGGTTTAGCACAGTGCCTTGCTTCACAATCAATGCCTGGCTTGGTCTGCTGTTTGCCACCCCTCTGCTGGGGTCTGCCAGCTTCTGGTTGTGCATCTGCCTGCTGCAGTCTAGTGCAGATGTTCTGTGCACCTGGTCCCAATGCTCTCTGTGCCTGGCCCCAACATTCTTTCCACTCTCCAAACAGCAACCCTGGCCTAGCTGCCTGACTCTTCCCCTCCTACCAGTCTGGATGAACACCTCTATTTTCTTGGTTGTCTGACTTTCATTCAGATAAATTTTCTGTCAATTTTGATTGTTATTCTGTTTCTAAATGGTGGTTCTCCCTATTTAGCTGTGCAAGGAGGTATAGTGTGACTACCTATGCCTACATCTTGGTCAGAACTCTTTTCTTTTTCTTTTATTATTGTTGCATTTGTTATTGTTGTTAGGTTTTTCTGTATTTTTTTTGGTTCAGTTTGGTTTTGTCTGTCAGCACTTGTGCAACAGTGGCAGAAGACAGAGTGTCTGTACAGAATGTAGATTCTCACTCCATTCCCCTTTGGGGGCAAAGTTGCAGCTCCCAGAAGGGACAGAAAGGGGTCAGCCTCACTTGGTCAGAGTTGATTCCCCTCTCTAATTACTTTCAGCAAGAGGGAGAAAATTGGCATCATTCAAACACCTGATGGAAATCAGGTGATCAAGGCCCACAGCCCCTGCATGCTCTGGGTCTCTGTCTTCCCCAATTGGTTGGGAAGAATGGGGCACATAGAGCAAACTACTCCCCACAGGGAGAGACAATCTTAGGGGATCCAGAGTGTGCATGGGAGGGGAGAATGATGGAGGCCAAGTCTGTCCACAGGGACACCTGCAGCTGTAATAGTTACACATGATCTTCTAACTCTCACATTGTTAAGTGCATTTAACTCAGGGCTTGAGATCGTCTCAGGTGCCTGATAAAAGTGGAGACAGTACAGGGACATTGTGGATCCACTATAGGGTCCAAGATCCAACACAGACTTTAGCAGCTGTTGTCTATGTCAATTCTAGGTGAATCTGGCTCACTTTAGCAAATCTAGGGCCACATCACAGGTGATACACAAGCTTCTCCACTTGGGTGAGGATGTTGAGTCAATAGATGTATACAGCCCCAGAGGGTAGGTAACGCTAGATACAGACACTCATTCATTCTCTCATTACAGCAAGTGGGTGCTACAACCTCATGGGGTGTGCTGCACTGTGCCCTGGATTAGGGTCAGGGGAGTAGTGGAGCTAATGGGGAAGACACAGACCCAGATGTTGATCTCTGTGTCACCAGATGTGGCATCTGGGACATGACATAGCCTTGCTCAGGATTCTCTGTTTAGTTATTTAAATGCTATCTTGAGGACACTTCATGGGACACTAACTCCTTCAGAGAGGCACCACCCTCTCTGCAGCTCTCCAACCCCAGAGCTTCCTATAGAGTAGGAGGACATGCAAATACGGTCCCTCTGCTCAGGAAAAGCAGCCCAGCCCTGACCCTGCAGCTCTGGGACAGAAGCCCGGTCCAGGATCCTAGCCGTTCTCAGTCCCTGGTGAAGAGAGAACACAGACCACTCACCGTGGAGTTTGGAATCAACCGGGTTTTTCCTCCTCTTATTTTTGAGGTATTTTATGGAGAACCAGCAACACAGTATGTGAGTGTATATGACACAGAGGATCAGTGGGTAGGTGATAGTTTTCTCATGAAGAAGTCTTTGTGTTTGCAGGTGTCCAGTGTGAGGTGCAGGTGGTGAAGTCTGGGGGAGGCTTGGTGCAACCTTGGTGGAGGGGGGCTCTGATGCTGTGCTGTGTTGCCTCTGGATTCACCTCCAGTAGCAAATGGATAAACTGGTTCTGCCAGTCCTCAGGAAAGGGATGGATTGGGTTTGTATCAAGTATCCTAATGGAAGTAGCACATCCTGTACCTACCCTGTGAAGGGCTGATTCACCATGTCCAGAGACAATGGCAAGAATACACTGTACCTGAAAATGAACAGCTTGAAAGCCAAGGGCATGGCAGTGTATTACTGTACAGCAGACACTGAGACAGGGGGTCAGCAGACACCCAGATACAAACATACCTGCAGAAAAGGCTGCCAACACCTGGAGGCACTCTGGGTCCCTTAACACAAAGACCATCTCAGGAGCAGGTGCTGTTGGAGGTTTTGATAGATTTCCTGTCTGTTTACCCCTTCCTGTAACAGTTTCCCTGAGGGAATCTCTCTGGATTCCTGATTCTTCCCTGTCCAGTGAAGATTCTGAGTTAGACAAATCTGTTGTGAGCAGAAACTAAATTATTTCATGGGAAAAAGGGAGTATCTTTCAGGTACTGCTGTGCCCAATTCTAACGAATCTTCAACCTTCTGATGCTCATCAGCTATTTTGACTGGTCACTCTGTTGGACTTAACCATGGGGCCCAGCCTCACATAGCTCAGTGTCTAAGCTGGCCAGAAGCCAGCCATATGATGAAGGACAACCCATACTAGAGACCTTTGAAATGAATGCAGAGGAAAAAGTCCACTGGTGATGATGGTCATAGACTTAGCATCATGCTTACAGCACCAAGTATAGGTGACACCACACAAAGGCAGAGGCAACCAAATAGCTTGGTTATGGTGTCCAGGTTTACAACAAACTCCTGCCAAGGAGACATGGTGCATTTACAAACCGCATAGTTGGAATCTCTGGTAAGAACAGGAATGGTACTTCAGCAAGTTAGTAGTGCTTTGATAGAGCTAGGAAAGGAGACTGGCTGAAAGCTTTTACTTTTTTGAGGTAGTGAGAGAGGGGAATCTGATTACAAGGTCTTGTGTGGTCAAGCCTCCAAATGACTTCTAAAGAGGACAGCAAGCCTTTGATATCAGATTCCCCATGTGGTGGAGATGAGGATGACAATGGAAAGAGTTTTTATTTGTCAGCAGTCAAGCTTAAAAAAATAAATAAAACCTACCTACCTAGTGCTGCTAGCAACTATTAAAACATGCAGGAAATATAGATAAATCATCATTATATGGGTCATAATGATCATCACTTCTATAGAAAATGAGGAAAAGAAATAACAAATAATCAAATGATGGTGAGGGTGTTGGTGCTGGCTGTGGGTGTGGTGATGGTGATAGAGTTGGATGGGGTCTTGGTCCAACATCTTAGGTGAATCTATTCCCCATCCAAGGACATCAGCTTTTGGAAGACCTTGGGGAAATTTACAGGTGGGACATTTGTGAATCAATCTCACAATGCCATCTAAAGAGGAGGCACCTGATTTATATTCAGATAAAGGGTCATGGTTATGGACAAATCCCTGTAAACAGATAAAGTAAGAATGCTTCTAAGTAAATAAATGATGATGATGATGATGATGATGATATGGTGATGATGAAAATGGTTATGATGATGATGATGTTGAAGATGATGGTGATGATTACGGTGCTGCTGATACGATGATGATGATGATGATGATGATGGTTATGGGGAGAATGATCATGGTTATAGTTATAGCAATGATCATGATGATGACGGTGATGATGATGGTTATGGTGATGATACTGACATAAATCAGGTCATCTTAGTGATTTCTTACTCAATGGGGAAGGGGTCAGTCTCAGAGACCATGTAGGAGCATGACTCGGCATTCACACAGCCATGCTAATACAACAGTGGCTGGGCTTCCTGTCCTTGCCCCCATTCCCAGGTAGGAAACTGCACTCTGTGCAGACTGATCACACCCTGATCTCAGCAGTATCCCGAGGGATTGACTGCTACACAAATTAAAGCAAACACCCCAGGTTACCATAAATGCACAGCATCCACGACCACGTCTGATGCTGTCCAGCAACAACTGTCTCCTCCAAGTAACTGTCATTCATTCTCTCTTGTAAGCACAGGGCTCCATGACAGCCAACATTCTACTGACTTCCCTGTCTCTTGCAATTGCCTTCCCCCAACCCACCCTTGACTGCCTCCACATGCAGTTGGAAAAGAAATCTAATTTAAAGGCTTGGCATAAGAAAAATCATGCAATACTTACTTTTCTTTTTTTTTATTTTATTTTATTTTATTTTTTTAATTTTTATAAGGAAACAGCCTACTGAAGACATCATCTGAGCTCCTGGGTCCAGCAATGCCTGAAGCAGTCACTCTGGAGTTTGTAATTACATGAGCCAGTAAATTCTTTTTTTTTTTTAAAGATTTTATTTATTTATTTTTAGAGAGGGAAGGGAGGGGAGAGAGGGAGAGAGGGAGAGAGAGAGAGAGAGAGAGAGAGAAAGAGAGAGAGAGAGAGAAAGAGAGAGAGAAACATCAGTGTGCGGTTGCTGGGGGACATGGCCTGCAACCTAGGCATGTGCCCTGACTGGGAATCGAACCTGCAATGCCTGGTTCGCAGCCCGCGCTCAATCCACTGAGCTACACCAGCCAGGGCTTACTTTTCCAATGTGATGTCATTTCACAGAGCATAATGCCACTGAGTTTCAACTACGTTGTGGTTTATGAGAGGATTCCCCCTTTTTTAAGGCTGAGCAATACTTTGTCATGAATATATAGCACATGCGTATCCATTCTCCCACTGATGGACACTGAGGTAGTTTTCATGTACTGAGTACAGTAAATAATACTGGCCTGGACAGGGAAGTGTGGATACCACTTCCAGTTACTGTTTTTGTTTGTTTGTTTGTCTGTTTGCTTTGTTTTTTTTTTTAGCTTTTTTTGTTTCTGATTACTGCTATTCCAATTTTTCCTCCATTACTTTCCTCCATCCTACCCAACACAACCTCCTACATTTCATCTTCTCTCTCTTTTTTTTTTTTGTTGCCAAAGGTTCCTTTATACATGTTTCCTGACAATTGTTCTTATTATTTGAATGAATATCTTCAAGCTTCATGGCACAATCAAGTGGTATTTAATTTTTTTTTTCCTTTATGGAGAAACTGACATGCTCTTTTCCACGTGGCAGCTCAATTTTGTTTTACCATCAAGAGTGTGCAAGTGCTTCCTTTCCCCACATGCACACAAGCACTTGAACTGTTTCACTTTCATTTTATGCCCTCTTACAGTATCCATCCTGCCAGGAGTGAGGGGGTTTCCTACTGGTACTTTGATCCAGAGTCCCTGATGATCACTGCTCTGACTGTGAATCTGTTAAAAATATTTTTCATTTCTGGGTCTGTCTTGTTGTTTTTTTCTCCATTTGATTATTTCATTAACCTTTAGTTAACTTCATTATCCTAAAGTCTGCCTCCCTTTTCCTGAAAGCTTCTAACAAGTCATTAGAGTGTTAAAATCATTGTTTGAGAATCCCAATACCTGAGTCCCATGGGAATGCCTTTTCAAAGTATGTCTGTTAGGACTCTGGTTTGATTCTTTGTTATTCCCACAGTTTCTGGTGCACCCAGACTTGCTAGGAAGGACAGGAGCCACAGTTGCCCTCCTGTGTAATGTTAGTGTCACTTCTTCCTGTTTATAATTAATTAACTCAGCTGAGAAACAGGCTTCAACTTCCTCCCATTAGACCCTCACTGTGGATGTCTCTTTGAATCACTCAGTGCTACTACTGGAGGCTTTGGTTGCCAAGACCATCGTGGAAGTTGGTTTCTGCTATTGGTTCAGGGTCAGCACCTTCTGTCCCTCCTGCAGACCATGTCTGTGGCCATGCTCATCCAGCTGCATTCTAACCCCATGCTTTCAGAATGCGTGTGGGTGTGGTGGTGGGGGAAGCAGCTGGACAGCATCGTTCTCACACCTCTTATTGAGCTTTAGTCTGAGGCAGAAATATGTCCATATATGGGTTGTGTTCTTGCAGCTCTTCCTGTCCCTCAGAGTCCCTGAGATTCTCCTGCAAATGTTTCAGATTTAAATGACCTGATTTTACACAAACTGAATGTTACAGGCTCACCAAAACACTGGGCTTTACTGGAAGGAATCTAAAGCCACATGGTCCATTATGCTGCATTTGTGACAGGCAGATGCACCCTCTAATAGGATGATTAAGAATTTTGTGAATCTGTACATAAGCTCATCCCGTATTAATGTGTGAGAGGCTCAGAGAAATAAAGTCAGTGTGAGCCCACACACCACACAAAGGTTTCCATGGAAAGACAAAAGGGCTGAACTGCATATGGTGCTCAGGACTCCAGGGCACACAGTGGAAAACAAGCCAGTTTCTATACCACAAAGACTCTAAATAGCCAGCTTCAATATTCTGGGTCCCCCTTTCCTGCATCAGAATTTGCATCCTCTCATGTGAAGACACCCATTCAATGCCTCCCATGGTCCTGCTCTCAGAGATCTTGGCTGTGAGCTGTGCAGTATGATCACCCGACATGTTGGGATAGTGTTGACTACACTGATTGGACAAGGGTCCTCTCACTATGACTCTCCTGAGGACAAGTGAGGACCCTTCTCACCATGGACACTTCAGGTTCTATGTATGGAAACATGGAAACACAAGGTTGGACACTCTCCAGTCTACACAGGACATTTTCTTTATTTCTGTTGTCAAATAAGGTGACTCAATTTATTAGGCTCAGTATGCTGGTCTTTCTCATGTGCTAGGAACAGTAGAGAAGGGAGAATTGCAGTTAATTGGAATGAAAATATTTAGTGTGTGTGTGTGTGTGTGTGTGTGTGTGTGTGATTTATTGAGCAATATAAATACAGTGGGATTAGGGACACGTGTGAAGCTACTAAGATGGGAATTGCAAGCAGAGAACATCAGAGTCCTCAATTCCCCTGGGAGATTTAAGGCTTGGAGTTTTTGGCTCAGTCAGTGCATCTAACAGATCCAGGGAAGGGGCCCCCTCATAGCTTCACAGAAACCTGACATGCAGACACACTTCAGAGTCACTGGAATTGAGCAAGTCTAGCTTTCTGTATCCTGATATCTTAAAGAACAGGGTATTCTTGAGAGTGTGTCCTGAAGTAAGGGTGCAGCCTTAAATTCTGGAATGGAGTCACTGAGGGAAGTATGCCCCGTGAGCCCAGATTGGATCATCCTTTGCAGGGCACAAGTGGGCCATCAAGGGGACTCAGGACCCACAAGCTCAGGACTGCTTCTGGATACCCCTTCACATGCCATATATGCAGAGGCCTTAGAGGGCCCAGGACAAGTAGCAGGTGTAGAGGGAGCTGGAGAGGGATTTCCCCCACAGCCTGGGCCTTCCTCTTTCAATCAAAACATCTAAAATAAGACTTGGACATGATGTGATTGTAAATTCCATATTATAACAGAACATTTACCAAAGTCTATATATCAAGAACACCACAGTCAGTGTGGATATTTCTAGGGCATCTTTATTTGTGAATTGTAAAGATCTAGGGAAAGGGATGGTTTTACAAACTCACTAGGTGCAACATTTTGGAGATACAGTGAAGGAGGAATAATTCATTATGGTATTAAAGCCCAGAACCACTCCAGATGATCTCTGTGTCACTCAAACTTGTGTTCACATTGAGGAGCAAATGTTGGGTCTGTCTCTTCAGAAGGAGGCGTTACAAGAGCATAGAGCTCAGGGACATGACATGCATGTCCTACAACACTATTTATGGCATGCATGTTCTCTTCAATAATGATCCCTGTATCCTCTACCTTCTCCAAGGTGGGGTTAAGTCTTCAATTGTGAAACTCTCTGCCTCATGATCATGCAAATAAGAAGAGGTAGACTAGGTTAAATGTTGTTTGGTCTGTGCCCTGAGAGCATCACCCACAACCATATCTTCTCCTACAGAAGTCCTGATGGCACAGGACCTCACCATGGACTGGAGCTGGAGATCCCTCTTCCTGGTGGCAGTGGCTTCAGGTAAGGGGCTGCCCAGCCCCTGAGTTGAGAAAGAGGCCAGGGACAATCAAGGGGTATTTTAACCCACTCCTGTGTCTTCTCCAGAGGTGTTCATGCCCAGCTGCTCATTGCAGCTCCTGAGGTCTGGGGCTGAGGTGAGGAAGCCTGGATCTCCAGTAAAGGTCCTCTGCAAGGCTTCTGGATTCCCCTTCACATGCTATATATGCAGAGGTCTTAGAGGCCCCAGGACAAGGGCATGAGTAGATGAGACAAACTGACACAGAATATAGTGAAACAAAGTAAAATCAGAATTCCCACAACAGAGTCACCTTGACCCCTGAGAAGTTCATGAGCAGTCAGAGATCCTCAGACCTATCTGTGTATTAGTGTGTGATAGACTGAGTGTGACAACTCACTTCCTGTATGTGTCACAGACTCTGAGGAATGGGGTCACTGGATTGAGCTGAGATGACAGAGCCGTCAGCATCCTGACTCCCTCACACACAGTGAAGACCTGGCCTAGGGCTGATGCTGACACAGGCACATCACATGCTCAGAGAAGGTCTGAGGACATCAGATGCACTGTGAGGAACAAGCATGGAAGATGTTACTGAAGGAAATTCTGTTATTTGTTGTGATTGTAAAGGGGGCACCTTTGGAGCCTCCTTGTCCTCTGAATGAAGTGTTTCATTGAGGTGTTATCTGAGAATCCTTGTTAGGGTCACATTTGCAAATTTATACTAAGTGTCTCCTAGCAAATTCTAGGGCATCCTTTTATTTCTGAAAAGGAAAAAAAAAGAAAACAGGAATTGTGTTTGGGGAAAAGTAAGCACATGAAAGCCAAAGAGTAATTTCTAGATTCTTCCTCTGGCCATGCATCAGGGATGTGATGTTCTGGCAGCAAAATTGAGGATGGACAGTTGTTCCGTGTTCCACCACAGTCTGTGACCTCACAGAGTTCTTTCTGTTCCACCTCAGGGTGAGATCCTAAGAAGTCTACTCACCTGAACCCACAACCCTGCATTGCCCCTATCCCTGAGACAGTAGTGATGCCATCGCACAGCAGGGAGAAGAATGGGGACTCCATTGACAATGCACAACTCACATCCAGACTGTGTTATATTCCTGTGACAACTGAAACAAAGACAAATCACACAGAGCCATCTACACATATTTATATTTGTAAAGTCTGGAGGTCAGAGCAAAAATATCAGCTTGAAGCAGGTTTATTCACCATCCATGGTAATTCTTCCCCGTGTATGGAGTTCTGTTTCCCATGCTGCACATTGAAACAATCAGTACATCAGGTTCAAGTTCAGTGGATCCCCATCATGTATGGCCACAGTGACAACCTCTCATAGATCACACACTGACATGAATAGGTATTGTGAGACAGAGGAGATGCTTCTTCTGAAATTAGCCATCAAGGAACCATGGGACTCAGCAAACACCCTCTCCTGCTCCCTGATTAAAGCTACATCATGTGTCCATGTAAACATGCAACCTGATCATGAGCATCAGGCAGATCTGCCCAGTGATGAACAGTTTAACATAAAGATTGATGCAATACCACCAGTAATGGGAGGTTATTTGAATGATTTCTTTATCCTGTCATCAATGGATAGAGAAAAATTATACTCTTCATATCAATTATGATTGTATTTATATGTGTTATTTTCTATTAGTGGTTTGCATCAAGGCTTTCTATAATCTGATTTCTGAACTTTCAACATACTTACTCTCCAATTTCTACATAAATATTCACCTTAGTAGACCTAGTGATGACTGAGTTTCTTAAGTATCTCACATGTGAGAACCTGATTTTACCACAGAATTTAGGACCTGAAAGATGAGGCAGTGAACGTGCTGCATTTTCAGTACCAAACTCCACAAAAAAAAACACGTCACAAGAGCTCTGTCCACTTCTCTGAAGAGTTCCCTCTTCTGTCTCCGAAAGAACCACACAGATGCTCTAAGTTCTTCAATATTGTGTCCAAGTGCTCTAGACACAGAGTCTCTTAGTCCTTACTCTGATTGCTTTGTAAAGGGAATAGGGACAGATGGAACTTCCTGTCACATGAAGAGGAACCTCCTGCACTTCTAATGCTCCCTGTGGTTGTAAGCTTTGGATTTCCTTTCTGTGCTCATTACTCATGACTTCCAAGGGCATCTGCTGTTTTAAATTTCTCTCTTCTATGAAAATGCACTCTCCTAGGCCATGAGCAATTCTCATGGACCTGACTGGCCAGAGGGAATAGCACAGTCTCATACATAGGGAGAAATTGTTAACACACATGACCCTTAGACAAGTCACAGTCTCGTGCCATGTCCTCCATGTCACCATCCAAACCCAGAGCTCCCTGTATAGTAGGAGGGCATGCAAATTGGGCCCCTCTGTTCATGGAAAGCAGCCTGGCCACGACCCTGCAGATCTGGGACAGGAACCCAGACTTCAATTCCCAGGTGTTTCCAGTCCTTGGTGAGAACAGAACACACACCACTCATCATGGGGTTTGGACTCAGCTGAGTTTTCCTTGTTTCTGTTTTAAGAGGTAACTTGTGGAGAATGAAAGACACTGAGTATGTGAGTGGATATGACTGGCAGAAACAATGGATGGGTGTTTACATTTATAACTATCTTGAAATCAACATATTACTAAAATAAAATTATGATTATAATCTTCCAAGCTGTGCACATTTCCATGTTTTCAGTTTTGGAAAGTGTATGGACATTAAGCTAATCCAAGAGCTTTTCTCTGCCTCTAACACCCAGAGCACACAGGCTCATCCTGCATCTCAGGCCTGCCATACATGGACTGAAGCTAAGCATGAGACCGTGACTTTCACATCACCCTCACTCCTCAAATTTTCCCAAATAGACCTTCTTTCTATCACAATCTCTTATTTCCTCAGAGCCACAGTGCTGGGGTGAGATGAATGCCCTGGTACCAAGAAAATCAGGATGAGACAGCTGTAAGTTTGAGATGGACCTGGTCCCTGTCAGACCCATGGCCCCATCCACCCTGCCCCTATCACATGGGCTGTGTCTTCATGTTCCAATTTCTCCTCACCCTGCTGCTTCCAGGTTGGGCAGGCGAACATGACAGAGGACCACAAACACACTATGGAAATTATTAGTGTTTTCCCTAACTCAGAACAGCCTCTGGTCACAAGTGCTTCCTGTCCATTTCATGTGTTGACTCCTTTCACCTGAGTTTGTCATCCACCATCCCTGTACTGTGACCCCTCCTTCCTGATCAAGAAAAGAGCAACGATTGTTTACAATCAACTGACTTCTTGTGTAAGTAGGAGAGATAGAATAGGAAACTCAATGAGCGAGATGTGCTTCATCCTCACCACAAAATATAATTCTCCCTTAAAAAAGGGACAAAGTGGATAGAAACAAGAACACAGGTGAGCCATGGAGACACAATTACGTGAGAAATAAACCACACTCAGAATCACAATGGCTGTGGGGTCCACATCTGTAATAACCTGGGGTGGTGAAGAGCTAGGAGACAGAGCTCAAAATGTGGTGGCTGGAGCAGGGAAAGGAAGGGAGCAGGGAATTATTATTTAATGGGCACCGAGCCAATTTGGGAAAGTCAGCATTTCTGGATGTGGAAGGTGACAATGGTTGCATAACTTTGTGGTTGTGCTTAATCTCACGTGTGTCCCTTTAAAAAAGATTAGCACAGCGAGTGTTTGGGGCAAGAACCTCAGAAAGATTATGGCTGCCCCATGCATGTTTCCAGTGAGTTGAAATCTGGGAAGAGGAAGAGCCTTCTTGGCTAGAGAGTTTCCTGAGCTGTTGGCAGTGTGACATGTGGGACTCAGAAATGCAAGGTTCCTGCCCCAGGTGCAGGTGTACAGGGAGTTGGGGAAGGATTTCCTCTGAGGGACTGGGTCTCTCACTTGACAGAAAACATCTAAAATAATATTGGTCTTGAGGTGGTTGTAAACATCCTGTTCCACCAGAGCATTTACAAAACTGGATAAGACGTGAGAACCACAGTCAATGGGGGTATGTGTAGGGCTTCTATTATCTGAAATGTAAGAGGCTGAGGACAGGGAAGATTCTATTAACTCACTAGGGACACAGTTTTGGAGACACACTGATCCAGCAATAAAACATGCAGGTATCAAGGTCAGACTAGTCTTTTTGGTCCATGAGTCGCCAAAGGTGAGCTCACAATGAGGAGCTTGTCTTGTCAGGGCTTGTTCCTCACTGGGAGGAGGTATGTCTGCATAGAGTTCAGGGACCTTACAGGGGGTGTATATCCACTAATATCAATTCTGACTTGGACCCTGAGTCTCCCAATGAGCGTGGTCTCTGTGTCCTCTACCCTCTCACAGATGGGATCAAAAATCACCTGTGAATCACTTGCCTCTTGAATATACAAATTAGAAGAGGTAGAGAAGGTTAATACGGGTCTGTCTGGGCTCTAAGAGCATCATCCAGAACCTCACCCTCCCTTACAGAGGACCTGAAGTCACACCCTCTAAACATGGACTAGAGCTGGACACCATTCTTCCTGGTGACGCTGGGTACAGATAAGTGGATCACCAGTGCCTGGGTTGAGAAGGGAACCCGGGACAGTCAAGGCACATTTCCACCCACTCCTGTCTTCTTTTCACAGGTGCCCTCTCCCAGGTGTATCTGGTGATGTATGGGGCTGAGTTGAAGGTTTCCTGCAAGGCCTCTGCGTACACCTTCACCAGCCATGAGATTCACAGGGTGTTAAAAAGCCCAGGACAAGGTCTTGAATAGATGGGATATGTATACACTAACAGTGGGGATACAAGCTTCTCAACAAAGTTCCAGGGCAGAGTCACCATGACCACTGATGAGTCTGCAAGCACAGCCTACCTGTAGCTGAACAGCCTGAGAGCTGAGGGCAGAAAGTTTCTATTACTTTGTGAGATACACAGTAAGGGGAAGTCAGTGTGAAACCAGACATGAAACTCTTCGCAGGAGACAAAAGGCCTGGGCTGAGGGGTATAGGAAACTAACCCCTGTGACAGTGGCAACTGCAGTTCAGCCCTGATTCAGAACCACTAGGGATGAGGTGGCACACAGGATCCAGGCTCACAGATTAGCTTTTCCATGGGGGCACTAAGCTGCTTTGAGGCTTGCTTTTACTAAAACTCCCTCAACCTGAATTGAGGCAACACGTGCTTACTGTATATCTCTAAAGTAATGTCCTAATCTCTGTGCTAAACCTCCCAAGGATGGAGTGTAACTAGTTTAACCACTATCCCCCTTGCATTTGCAACATCCTTTTCTTTGAAGTAATCAGCAATATCATTTCATTTTGTTATATTTAAAAGGTAATGACCTAAGCAAACCTGTGAAAGGTAAAAGAGAACCATCTTCAATGAATTGTGCCCAGAAAAGCAATAAAAGCCTGTGCAGGCAAGGGTCGGGGTGCTCTTTCATTCAGAGAGTAGCCATGCCATCTCTTTTCTCCACAGGACTTCTGCAGTCCATGTGAATTTGTTCATTTCAGACACAAAACAAGAACACTGCGTGTAGTAGTCCATATATTCTGGCTCCCAGAAATAGGAACTCAGTTCTACAAGCCACAGTGGTGGACAACACACCAACTTGGTTGGAGTGTGTGCATCAGCTCAGATAAGGGCCAACAGCACCAAATGCTTTTCTGTAAGGTTGTAGGCTGTGTTAGATTTCAGGGGAAAAGGGATTTCTTCTAAGGTAGCCTCCTCTTGAGGCCACTTTGCATCTGTGCCCTCTTTAGTAAGCAGGTCTCTTCCTCTCTGCCAAGGATTTGCTGCATCTCATGGGCATTGGTGGAGCAGTTTAAAACCAAAAGGGTGCTTGTTGCTATAAGACACCCATGAGAGGATAAGCTAGAACATGGACCTGGGCAGACCACTAGGTTTCCTGCCACCCACAAGCAAAAGTCCAAGCAATGAGAGGCACACTGCAAAAAACACTCACAAGCCCATCCCTGCAAACACAACCCCGACTATGTTAGGTTTGGGAGAAAGAACAAAGACTTTCCCTTAGATCAGCTTTACAAACAACCACTAGTTGCAGGGCTCTTTAGAAGCATCTAAGCAGATTCTATCTTTCAGGCCATCTGTTGCAGTCCTTTCAATTTTGTCTTTTCTCTCCATCCTCTTGCATAAGGAAATGCAAATCGTGAATGAGTGTTTCAGTTTTGACCGGACTCTGAAGACCACTTTCCAGAAGAATTTAGTGTTCATCACAGGTTTTGTATGAGAGCTTTTGGAACTTGCCAAGCTCTGAAGACAAAAGACACTCCCTCCCTTGACTCGTAAAATCAGGTGTTCCCACATGAGTCTGAACCTTGAGAGGGTGTCTGGGAAAAAATCCAGAGACATGCAGGGGCCTTACAGGGACCTCCAAAACAACTTAATATAACTTCTGGCTCGTCCAGGAAAGCACAGTATAAAGATTGATCACCTAATGCACCAAGCCATCCCTCGCAGTCTTAAATGCTTGGAGGAGGACCCAAGATCCATGAGCAGGGTTAGGGTACCTGGAATGTCTGGTACCCCTCCCTGACTATCTTTCACCAAAAGCACATTTAGACTCATCACCCTATATTCTCCAATGAATACCTTGTTGGGTTTCAGCACGGGTGGCAGAGTCTGAAAAGACAATAGTTGAAGTAAAAAGCAGCCTTTTAACAGTAATAATGAGCTCTGATTTATCTAAAGACCAGGATGAGTACCTGTGTGTGTTACAGCAGCTCCTCTGGGGAGCAGGCTATGAGGTAAAGGAACAGCATCTCATTCAGCTTTTACAAACTCTAATGGAACACTACCCTGCTTTTCCTGAAAAGGGGACCACAGATATTGAAGTTGGGAAAAGGGAAGAGACAAGCTCAAATCTTTACAGGACAGCGGTGTTTCTTTTGGAGTTCAGAATGTACTAACTTGGGGACTAGTAAGGACTGCTCTCATGCCTATATGGGCTAAGAAATGGGAGCTAGTCACAGAGGAGGATGAGGAGTCTAGTTCAGAGGAGGAAGTTGTATATGATATAATAGAAGAACTAGCCATGGAAGTTCCACCTGCAGCCCCAAAGGAGGACCTGCCTCATATCCATAGCTCATTACTTTAACTCTGGGAGTGTTCTTCCTCTCAGGTTGTGTCGCCAGCAAAAAGACAGAGAATTCAGACAGATATCTTGTCAGGGCTATGCGACAGTGCCTTCAACAGTCAGCAAAGGCTGGGGATATATAAGTCAATTCAGCCATTCCCATTATAGTCAAGGGTTAGATAAATGTCCATGAGCCCCTTCTCTTTTCTCTCTACAATAACTTAAAAAAGAGCATTAAAGAAAATGGGCTCAGTCTCCTTATACAAGTGAGTGATTTCAAGCCATCACTTACCGTTATAAAATGCCCTCTTGTGATTGGATTGCCCTGGCCAGGACAGCCTAAACCCCTGTTCAATTTACAGTCTGGCATTCAGAATATTCTCTGGGAGCCACTAACCAGGCAGGCAAATATGCACCAGTGAATAACCCTGTCATCCTCCCTATGCTGCCTGAGTCTGGTGATTTTGCTACCATTGCAGATTAAGCCAGGCTTAATCCTCAAGCATTTACTCAAAGTGATCAAATTACTCTCAGAGTCCTGAAGCCTGTGCCCGATTCTCAGGCCAAGGGAATGTCTTCCTTCATCAATATCCATCAGGGTGCTACAGAGACATATAATGACTTTATTGATTTCCTCCAGGAAGCCTCTGAACAGTAAATTGATCATCATAAAGCAGTCAAGACTCTTTTACGGCAAGTAGCTTATGGAAATTCTAACAAAGACTGTAGGGCCATTATAGGACCCCTGCGAGTTACCACCAGAGACATCAGTGTGTTTATCAAGGCTGGCCAAGATGTTGGCACAGAGCAGGAAAAGGACTCTCCCTTGGCTACTGCAATCAAGGGAGACTTGAAGTGTTATAACTGTAGAGAGCATGGTCACCTGTGCAAGGAATGTCCATCCTCACTGAGAAGGGGCATAGGTAATGGTAAGCTTACCCCCAAGCATTGTTGCACTGTGGCTATGGCAGATATTGGGCAAAGGAATTCCACTGTAAATTTGACAAAAATTCCCAACCTATTCAGGGGAACTTGAAATGGGGCACCTGCTCCAGTGCTCCCAACCCCAAATCAGAGCTTTAGAAACAGCAATTAATACAATGGAATTGAAGGAAATGCACAATTTCTGACCTTCATGCAGCCACCCACAGAAACACAGGGCTGAACTTGGTCACCAGCAATAAGCTCATCTTAAGGGAACAGAATCAAGTAACTGTAGCTCCCACTGGTGTCTGGGGACCTCTACCCGTAGGGCGAGTCAGTGTAATCTTAGGGAGATCCAGTATTACTACCAAAGGCATTCTTGTTCATCCAGTGGCCACTGACTCAGAATATCAGGGTAAATTTAAATCACTTTGAAAGCGACTGGCTATCATATTATTCCCACCCATATGCACATTGCCCAGCTGCTCCTACTCCCCTACATAACCACAAAGACTCAAATTACTGTGAGGTGTGGAAGAGGATTCAGTACTACAATCAATCAGTTTTTTTTGGACAGAATCAATTAAGTTAAATAAGAGAAGCTTACCTGAAGTCAAGGCTTTATCTTTAATTGTGCACTAGAGCCACTAAGACTTCCATGGCCTGTGAGTCCACACAGCACTGCCCCTTGCAGTGTTCAGTCTGGACAGCAGGGGGCACACAAGATCCATTAGCGCAGGGTGGGTGCTTCAGGATCAGGTGTAGAGGGAGCTGGGTACATATTGCCTCTGAAGGCCTGTGTCTTCCTCTTGTCATAACAAAATCTAAAGTAAGAGCTGCACATGTGGTGACTGTGAATACCCAATTCCATCAGAGCATTTACCAAACTCAGAAAGACATGAGGACCACAGTCAATCAGAGTATTTTTATGACTACTTTATATCTGAACTCTGAGGAGACAAACATAGGGATTATTTAACTAACTCACTATGTGGACAACTTTGAAGACACACTGGCCTAGTAATAAGACATTGAGGTATCAAGGCCAGACTGATTCAGGTGGTTCCTGTGTCACTGAAAGTTGGATTCAGAATGAGGAGCATGTCCTGTGGGGGCTGGTGAGTCATTAGGAGAAAGTGCACAGAGCTCAGGGACCAGCCAGGGGACACATGTCCTCACATGTGGTTTGGTACTTGGTCCATCAGACTCCCACTCAGCATGGTCTCTTGTGTTCTTGGCTTCTCTCAGTTCGTGTCAGCACTTCAGCTATGAAGCACTCTGCCACATGCATGTGTAAATGAGAAGAGGTAGACTAGGTTGAATGTGGGTCTATCTGTGCCTTGAGAACATCCACAGTCACACCCTCCCCTCCAGACTACAGACATCCTGAGGGCACAGCCTCTCACCATGTGCTGGAGATTGAGAGCCCCCTTCCTGGAGGCAGTGCTAGAGGTACTGGACTCCCCACTACCTGGTTTCAGGAGTGGACCTGGGAAGGTTGAGAGGTATCTCCATGCATTCCTGCTTCTCCACAGGTATCTACACTGAGAATCAGATGGTACAGTTGGGGTCTGAGCTGAGGGAGCCTAGATCCTCAGTGAAGGTCTCCTTTAAGGCTTCTGGATACACCTTCACCAACTACTGGATGCACCTGGTATGACAGGACCCATAACAAGGGCTTGAGTAGAAGGAACAAACTGATACTGAACATAATGAAATGAAGTACATACAGAAGGTACATGGCAGGGTCACCATGGTTAAAGACAAGTCCCCGAGCACAGCCTACAGAGAGCTGAGTAGCCTGAGCAATGACAAGATGGCTGTGTATTCCTGTGAAAGAGCCACAATTTGATGACCCACATCCTGAGTGTGTCAAAAACCCTGAGGGATAGGGCAGCTTGTCTGGGCTGAGGAGATGACAGGGATATGAGCCTCCTGACTTCCTCTCACATGGTCAGTATGTGAGACCAGGACTGATGCTGCCACATGCACCTCAGACACTCGGGGAGCCAGATGCAATGCAAGGAAGTGTCTCGGAAGCTGCTCCTGAGGGGGCCCCTGTTACTTACTGTGATTGTGCAGGGGGCACATTGGGAGCTTCCTTGTCCTTGGAATGAGAAGTGTTCATGGGGGTGTCATCTGGGGACCCTTGGTGTGTTCAGCTTTGGGATTGGACTGCTGTGTCTCCTAGAAAGTTCAAGGACACTCTCCTATGTCTGAAAAATGGAATGTCTCATAAAATGAAAGTACTTTAAAGTCAAGAAGAAATTTCTGTTCTTTCCTCTGACCAAGCATCACACAGATGTCACTGTGGCAGCAAAGTCGAAGGTTGGCAGGTGTTCCAAGTTCCAGGTCAATCGTGACATTTCTGTGTTCCTTCAGTCCTTCCTCAGAGTGAGATCCTAAAAAGTCTCCTCACCTGAGACCATAGCCGTGTGAGCATCCCTGTCCCTTGGCCACTGTTAATGTCAGCACACAGAAGGGTACAGTGTGGGGAATCCCTTAACAATGGCAGTCCCACTCCAACCTGCACTATGTTCCTATGACAACTGAACCAATCACACACCTGGCCCTTCCATTTAGACAAATTTATTCTTGCAGAGTCTGGAGGTCAGAGTGATTGTGTCAGCTGAAATGAGGTTCATTTACCGTTGTTAGTAATTCAGCCCATGCATGCAGACCCTTTTCCTATATTTCACATTGATACATTCAGGGCGTCAGGTTCAAGTAGAGTGGACACCCACCAGAAACAACCATAGTGACAAGTTCCCATGGGTCCCATGCAGACATGAATAGTGACAGAGGGAGAAAGAGGAGATGGCCCTTCTGAAATTAACTATAGAGGAATCAGGGGGAATAATCTACTCCTGCTGCTGCTCTCTGATTACAGCTACTTCACATGTGCATGTGAACACAGATCCTGAGAGTGGGCATCAGGCTGAACTGGCAATAAAGAAAAGTTTTTTTTTTAAGATTTTATTTATTTATTTTTAGAGAGGGAAGGGAGGGAGAAAGAGAGAGAGAGAGAAACATCAATGTGCGGTTGCTGGGGTCCCTGGCCTGCAACCCAGGCATGTGCCCTGATTGGGAATCGAACCTGCGATGGTTTGGTTCGCAGCCCGCGCTCAATCCACTGAGCTACGCCAGCCAGGGCAAGAAAAGTTTCAATATAAAGCTGCGTCCATGAGCTCCAGGAATGAGAAGTTTTTCAATGATTTATTCATCCTGTAATCAAGGGATAAATAAAAATAATATTCTTCATATCAATTATGTTTTTATGCACACCAGTTATTTTCTATTAGTGGTTTGCATCAAGGTTTCCATAATGAAACTCCTAAAATGTCAACATACTTACTACCCAGTTTCTACCTACATTTTCAGCAAAGCAGATCTGGTAAGGACTGCATTTCTTCTATGTCCAAATATTTGAATCCAGTTTTACTACAGAGTTTACCAAAAACAAACAAACAAACAAACAAACAAACAAACAAAACAAAAGGAAGCAGTGAGGCTGCTACACAATAAGCACTAAATTCCATTGTGTGACCATGACACAGAAGCACAGTCTGCTTCTCTGTAGAGTTCACACTTCTGTCTCCAATGACACAGACAGTCTACCTCCTTCAACACCGGGTCCACATGCTCTAGGGTCACACTGTTCTTAGTTCATACTCTGATAGCTTTGTAGGGGAAATGGGGTCAATTGTAACTCCTTGTACATGAACAACCTCCTGCTCTTTTAATTCTCCCTCTGCTTGTGAGCATTGAATCCTCTTTGTGAGTTCATTAGTGGTGACTTTCAAAGGTATCACCGAATTAAATCCCTCTCTTTTATGAGAATTTACTCTCCTAGCTCATGCACCCTCTGGAAATTTCAACATGTCATACTCTGGGACCATGTAGTTCATGTCAGTGTCCAACACCAGAGCTCCATATATAGCAGGAAGGCATGCAAATGAGGCCCCTCTGCTCATGAAAAGCAACCCAGCCCTGACCCTGCAGCTCTGGGACAGGAGCCTAGCCCAGGATTCCCAGGTGTTCTCAGTCCCTGGTCAGGACAGAACACAGACCACTCACCATGGAATTTGGGCTCAGCTGGGTTTTCCTTGTTGCTATTTTAGGAGGTAATTTATGGAGAATGAGAGATACTGAGCATGCTAGTGGACATGACTGAGAGAAACATTGGAGGGTGACAGTTTCCTAATCAACATCCTTGTGTTTGCAGGTGTCCAGTGTGATGTGCAGCTGGTGGAGTCTGGGGGAGGCTTGGTGAAGCCTGGGGGTTCCCTCAAACTCTCCTGCCTGGCCTCTGGATTCACATTCAGTGACTATGGAATGCACTGGGTCCGCCAGGCTCCAGGGAAGGCGCTGGAGTGGGTCTCATACATTAGCTATGGTGGTAGTGACACAAACTACGCCAACTCTGTGAAAGGCCGATTCACCATCTCCAGAGACAATGGCAAGAACACACTCTACCTGCAAATGAACAACCTGAAAGCTGAGGACACGGCCATGTATTACTGTGCGAGAGACACAGTGAGTAGAAGTCAGGGTGAGCCCAGACAGAAACCTCCCTGAAAGAGACAAGAGGGCTAGGCGGCTGGGGACCCTCAGGACACCAGGGGGAGCTCAGGTCACACTGAGCACAGTTATCAGCTTGGGAGCAGATGCAGATGCAGTTTAAGGGCTTGTTTTCTGGCAGGTGTGGGGTTAACTCTCCACACAGCAGTTTCCCTCTGGTAGCCTCCCTCCCTTCTTGCTTCTGTGCTGACCCCTTCAGCATCTGAGTTACAGAGGCTTGTTGTCCTCAGGGGAACATGTTCTCACATGCTTCATAGTCAGAGAGTCACATGCATTTTCTGACTCCTACCCTAATGAATTATCAAACCTCCTGATCCAAATCAGCTGAATTCATCAAGAGGCTCTGCTGGAAACAACAAGAAGTCCATTCCCACACAGCTCAGAGTCTAAGTCAGGCAGTAGCAGGAGACATGCTGGACAGTGGACTACAGAGTTGTAGGAACCCAGTTTTTAAAAAAAACCAGGGGTGATGGTCTTTGACTTAATTCCACACCCATGCCATCAGTAGCAGTTGACATCATGTGGACATAGAGAGATCCCCAGCTTATCATGGTGTGGATGTCCAGGGTGATGATATCACACACACAGAGGGACTATGGAAAAGATATCCCTTCGTTAAGGAGTCTGTTGAGAGCAGAGTGGAATTTTCAGCTGGACAGGGGTGGCTGCATCATGTCAGATTAGGGGGATCCAGGTTTTATTGTTCACCCCTGAATAGGGTCTTGCTCACATGAGGGATTTGTGTGGTTTCCATCTCCCAACTGCATCACACTAGGGAGAATCCCCACTTCCACGTCAGATCCCCCCACGTGCACAGGAGGATAGAGAGGGGTGAACCTCAACATGTCACCATCAGGCATCAAACACTGGAGCCTGGCTCCTTATCTCACTGAGCACCTAAGAAACATGAGTGAGAACACAGAGCCACCTGTAATTATGGATAGAAGATCAAATTTAGTTCATAGAAAACATGAATAACAATTACAGGTATGCAAAAAGGGGGGAATAATACATTATATGAACATCTTTGTTCAAAGTGTAGGCTTGAATCTGTCCACTCTTCAGGGATATCAGCTCTTTCTGATTGGCTTGGGTCCACTTTCTGCTTCCTAAGATGAGAAGCATCCACAGATTGATGGGGATCCTCACTTTTGGGATCAGTCCTGAAGTAGCCTTCCAATTGAGTGGAAGCATGGTTTGATTCACTTGTTGTTGCTGTGAGGTGGTGTTGGTGTCACTCCAAAACTCTGAGGTTATTAAAACCTGAAGCTGATGTAATAGTATTAGGACATGGAGCCTTGGGACAAGTGATGGTCCTAGGGTGGGGCTGTCATGAACGTGATCATGTCCTTTGTAACAGAGGACAGAGGACACATCCACCCTCTGAGATTACAGTGAGCAAATAGTCATATAGGAATCTGTTCTGTAACTGACATCATTCTTCTGGCAGTTGTTAGTGCATTCCCCACCTCCAGATTATTGATAAATACATTTCTTGGCCAATGACCCAGTTCACAGTAGATTGTTACAGCATCAAGAATGTAGTCAGGGTATAGAGTAACATGACCACAAGGTCTGCCTCCCTAGAGATTTGATGCCACAGACATGTTGTTAAGAATCCATCATCAGTGCCCTTCCAGTGATGTTCAAGGGTAGTTTTTCTTCCGTGTTTTCTATAGGCAATTTTCCCTGGTTGAACATCATGGGAAATACTGTTACACAGATGTAGCAAGAAGGCAACATTAGAAGTGGGTGGTATCTATGAACCCTTTCAGTATTTACGACATCAGCATGCGTGGAGGTCCACATTTCGTTGGAGGTAAGGTTCATAAATGCATGTTTCCTCCAGTCACCAGGTCACAGGGATGTGACTGCTCTGTGCTGGAAGGCGTGGGCATGAATACTACTTGGGTGTAGCATTGTCCAAATGGGACTGCGGGTTTATGTCATTTTTATGATTTTAACTAAGCATGACATTTTTCAAACTTGCCCAGAGAATGTATGTAATAATGACAGCATGTTATTTAGATTATAGTAACACCTACCAGAATAATTATTAATGTGCTGTGTGCATATGAGTCACTTGATGTGCCAGTTTTTAAGCCATTTGAAGAGGAGGCTGAAGAGGCTGAGCCCAGAGGGTGTCTAGGGCAGGTAAAAGGCTGTACATGTGTTTGTCCCTGTCCCTTCTTCCCACTCTCTTTCTCCACAATGATGGACTCTTGGTGCACAGATGCACAAAAGGCAGGAATGCTGTCTTGAAAGAACAAGGGACCAGCCCTTGTAGTGCCCACTGCCCTCAGTCAAGGAGGCTGACAATGGAGCTAAACCTCGCTCTGTGTGTCAACACATGGAAAATCTCATACAAAGGATTTATTCTAAGCTGAATAACATGAAACACTATGCATGTGGAATATAGCTGTGGATAAAATTGTGTTAAAATGCCAGATGGAAGAATTTACCAATAACAATAATAACTCTACAACACAGAGACTAATCAGTCCCTTATAAAAGCCTCCACTGTTAGAATGAGGGTGCTTTTCCCTCTAGTAAAGTGGGGACCATCACACAGGGACTTGACTTCTCTGTCACTAAGGAGAGCATCACATGCAAATGGGCATCACCATGTGCAGATAACCCTAGATTTGTGGCTGTCCCTGCACCTCAAGGAGATCCGTTCCAACCCACAGGTCTCTGCAGTTAATACTCACTAAAGCCATTAACCAGAGGAAGCACCATGAAGTTTGAGCTGAGCTGGGTCTTTCCCTGATGCTTTTGCACGGTAACAGAGAACCTGGGACATTCTGTGTGTTGGGGGCGGGGAGAGGTGTGTGTCCTGCTAATGAAAATATTTTTTCTGCAGGCGTGCGAAGTGAGGTGAAGTTGGTGGAGTCTGGTACAGACCTGAGGCAGCCTGGAGGGTCTGTGAAACTCTCCTGCAAATGTTCTGGGTTCAAATTCAGTGACTCCTACATAAACTGGACATGACAGGCTCCAGGAAAGGGGCTGGAGTGGGTAGGGGTCATCAGAAACAAAGCTAACAGTCACGGAACAGAATATGCTGCATCTGTGAAAGGCCAATTCACCATCTCAAGAGATGATTCCAAAAGACTGCCTATCTGCAAATGAACAGCCTGGGAGCCCAGGACTCAGCCACATATTACTGCACAAGAGGCGCAGAGAAGGGAAGTCAGTGTGAGCCCAGATAAAACCCTCCCTGCAGGTGGGTCTGTAAACATCAGGCAGGGAAGTGGGGCTCTGAGACCACACGTTCTGCAGGCACAGGACCCATGGAGGTCAATTAAGGTTTTGTTTCATCTCTGACAGGGAGTTTCCTCTTCAACTGACATTCAACATGTAGGTCCCTAAGAAAGCATCCACCACAATGAGTCTGAAGTGGTTGGTTCACCTCTATCGACATGCACTGGACAGATGCATATTATCTCTGCCTTGGAACTGTTCCCTTTAATAGCTCTGCCATGACTGTTGGTTTTGTGTTAGTTTGACTAGGTCACAAGATTCCTACGTATTTGGCTGATAATCATTTATGGGTTTTTCCGGTGTGTTTACAGGCGAACTTACCTTTGAAATGTTGGCTCAGAAAAGCTGTTTTTTCTTTTTAACCCCAGTGAGGATGGGCACCACCCATTCCATTAAGATACTGACTGAGACACACTGAAAAGGGAAAATTAACTCCTTGACTCTTGTGTGCTAGATTCTGTAGCTGAGACAGAGGTCTTCTGCCCTGGGCACCCTAGTCTTCAGCCTTCAGGTCAAGATGGATTATGGTAACAGCACTCTTGCCTCTGTTGACCAAAACCACAGCTCCTAGGCTTTGGAACATCTCACTGGCTATAATAGAAGCACAGATTCCCCATAAAGGTAAATTTCAAGATGCATTCAGTGAACAAACAGGAAGATCACATTAATTCATGTCACATTAATTTGAAAAGCTATCACCTAACATTCCCTGTGCCCTGGACCTGCGAGGCCCATTGAAAACACTGGAGCCTCATGAATACTCAGGAAAGTTTACTGAGGATGAAACAGGAGAACTGCGTGCCGTGAGAGCTCAGTGAGACAGCTTCAGCAGTCAAAGCTGACAACAAGGCATAGCATTTTGGTTCCCAGTGATTGATCTTGCAAGTGATTTTTCTCAATCGTGATTTTTCCCTTCATGTGGAAAAGGTCATGATTGGCATTTACTGAAATGATAGAGGTGTATTCAATCTGTAAGATTACTGTGAACATTTGCTTAAAAGAATGTTTGCTGCAGGTTCTAATTGATAATACATCACAATAATAAGATTGAGTTAGAGGGTAAATGTGTAGTGACTTAAATGAGGTGGTGGCACACATAAGTGACACATGCTTGATAATCCACCACTGATCCGTGGTCCTAAGAAAATGGGAACTTTCTCAGTGTTCTCCATAGGAGACACCTGTGACATTCCCCAGACAGCAAAAACTGAAACAGATGCTCTCTTCTGTCCCTGAAACTAAGCGAGAATTCAGTGCCTGCTGGGCTATTGGATTTGGAGAATGTGGAACCCACATTGAGAACATCTCCATAGCTCCTCCAGGGCTAGCCCTGGAGAAATTCACCTTTGTAAAAAAGTCTAAGGAATGAGCATTGGTGTCTGATTTCTACCCCTGATGCCTTGATCAGTGTGAGGAAGTCCTTGAGGCACAAGAATGCCAGATGCAGAAGGAGATGGTTTTGGCTTCCTTTGTGCAGACTCATGCCTGTTGGTTTTTCAATAGGGCTGGGCCACTTCTGTCATGGCCAGGTGAATCAGTTCCCTATAAGATAGGGATAAAGTGACCAGTCAGTGAAAATGAGAACTAATAATGCTCTGGCTAGTGTGGCTCAGTGGATTGAATGCTGGCCTGAAAACCAAAGTGTTGCCAGTTTGATTCCCAGTCACAGCACGTTCCTGGATTTTGGGCCAGGTACCCAATAGGGGATGCACAAGAGGCTACCGCACATTAATGTTTCTCTTTGCCTCTTCCTCCCTTTGACTCTGTCTAAAAATAAATACATATAATATTTTTAAATGTAGCTAAAATTGATGTAATTTGTCCTATACTGGTGCTGTTAAGGGAATGAAAAGACCAGCACAGCTCAAGTGCACAGCGTATTTTCAAATGCTATGCCGGAGAATATTGTGTCCTGAATACACAGGAACTTCCATGTAGAGCAGGAACCCAGGACCCTCAGGCCACAGGGCCCATCCATCCCATTGTGGCTGAAGATGGAGAGGGTTCCTTTGACAGACACAGTGGCCTTCCCTCTGAGCAAAGCTGTGGATGGGGCCTTCCCCACTCTGCTGCCTCTGAACACAATGGGCCCTTAGTGCCAGAATCTGAGAACATGGATTAGCCTTGATTCTCACATCATCTGTTCAGTAATTGGATGACACTGCATCATAGAGAGGTGTACTGCAGCTTTGTTTTTCCTCTGCTGCACAAAAGGTGTGCTTCTGTCTGAGGTCATTTGTGAGGGGTCTCTGCTGTGGGCCTCAGTGCCTTATGGAAGACTTAGCACAGAGAACCTTGGACAGAAATGCAAGACTCACACAGCGAAGAACAAGGGGTCCCACCCAGCTTCTATAGTTACTCATATGAAAGTGGTTGTAGGTGTTTGAGTTACAGAACATGGGGTCTCTGAAGAAACTGTCGTTTATGGCGGGATCTTATTTATAACTAACTTGAAACCAACATATTCCTAGACATCAAATTATGATTATAAACTCTTCCCAATTGTGGATATTTTCATGTTTTGTGTTTAAGACCTTGGATGAAAAGCTAAGCCCTTATAATATCTACAAGAAATAGATGAGATTCCAAATCTCCTTTTGCACACAGAACAGTGAGGCCAGCCTTTCACCTGTTTGCAGTGAAACTCACAACCCAAATGCCATCTTGTCCCAGGTCACACAGGGCATGTGGTCAGGAGATGAGATGCCCAGAGATAACCTGACTCAGTGCCTCCCCACTTATGAGAACAGAGTCCCCTACATGCAAATTTCCCCCCAGCTGCAGGGTAAAAACTCCCTTGGGCTGTGGGGACTCACAGTTCTCTCCTCACATGGGGCTGGGGTCTCTGGGGAAGGCAGAGCTGTGCTCTAGAGATGAGGCTGCTGGATCCCCTCCAGTGCCTTGTCTCAGCCCCCCAGGGTGAGTGTCTCAGATATCAAATATGAATCTCTGGGATTGTGGTGACTGTACATGACTGACAGGGACTGATGCTCTTTGTTCCCAGGTGTCCCATGCCAATTGCAGCTGCAGGAGTCAGGCTCATAGCTGGTGAAGCCCTCACAGACCCTCTCCCTCACCTGCACTGTGTCTGGTGGCTCAGTCACCAGCAGTAACTACTGGCACTGTGTCTGCCAATCACCAGGGAAGGGGTTGGAATGAATGGGGTACTGGACAGGGAGCACAAGCTACAATACAGCTTTCCAGGGCCAAATCTCCATCACTGCTGACACATCCAGGAACCAGTTCTCCCTGCAATTGAACTCCGTGACCACCAAGGACACAGCTCTGTATTACTGTGCAAGAAACACAGTGAGGGGAAGTCTGTCTGATCTCAGATACAAACCTCCTTGTGGGAGGCAGCAGGGCTGTGCTGCAGTGGCACTCAGGATAGAAGGGGACACTCAGGACCCAGAAATCAAAGCATCCAAGGCAGGATGAGGGGAAGGTGGAGGCTATACCCTGGGTTACTCTGTAGTCTGGCTTTCCCCTTCATCTGACATCAGCTTCCTTGTCTTCTCCAGAATATAGATCAGGACACCAACAGGCCAGACAACTCAGCAGCAAATGGCAGCTCCCAGAGCTCACCTGCCACCAGCTAGGAGAGCAGTCAGTACTGACAGAGAAGAAAGACCTGGTAATGGGGGTGGCCATTTTCCCGGCACCATGCACAGTTTATGGAACCAAATTTGTCTCTGTTTCTTATTGTTTACTGTGTTTTTATCTCATATTGATGTTGATGAATATAGTTCAATCATATTTTTTTCAATACTGTTTTATCAGGGTTTTTAACTTTTAGGTCTTGTAGTCAAATCTTTAGTCCACTTTGACTTTTTTTTTTTTTCTGTATGGAACGTGATAGGGTTTTGTTTCATTCTCTGCACGTGCATATCTGGTGAACCTGACTTCGTTTTTGTGATACAGCCCTTTCTGCATCAAGTGTTCAATAAATGGATCAAAAATTGACAAAATCTAACACACTTTCCTGAGAAGGAAAACACTACACTACACACACACACACACACACACACACACACACACAGTAGAAGGAAACTCCCACATGTAAAGAACATCATGTATAAAATCCCAGAGATAAAATCATTCCCAGTGGTGAAAAATGGAAGCTTTTTCTCTAAGATGAGAAGTAAAACAGTGACATTCATTCTCACTGTTTGCATTTGATATGATACAGGACAATCTAGCAGGAGCATTTTGGCATAAAATTAAATGCAATTCATTTAAATCATAATGGAGGGTTAAAATGACCACTATTCACACATTACGTGAACTTATACTGGACTTCCATTTCATTTCAATAGTTCGATAAAGTTTTTCTTTTCCAGAAGGATTTAATAGTGTGTGGATGAGAACCTCAGCAAGCTAGATTCCCAGGAAGTCTCCGTAGATGGAAATAAAGAGTCATCCCAGCCTCAATCTTGTTGCTCCAGAGGGAAAGGGGGTGGCAATTCCCTCTAGTGCAGAATGCTCCAGCCCTTCTCCTATACAGCTTTTATTAGGATTTGGAAGTACAGGGGGACACAGTACACATGCATAGCTTATCAATCAATGTCCATTAGGCTGTAGACATAAAAAACTAACACTATCTATAAATAACAATTAAAGTAATACAGAATTCTTTTCAGGTTGGGGTCTGTGATACATGCAGATTCCAGATGGCTGTAAAGGCGTATATCATGAAGTAGGGAGCTTCACCCCTTATACCTTGAACTCAGACACCTAGGATATACTAAGAGGGCTCATTGCTGTGCAGAGCCGGCTTCAAATAACAAAAATGTACATTTTAGGTCTGCTATCCATTGGACACTCAGTGTTAGAATTGAGTCATGCCTGCCGCCTGCCTTATGACCTGGTTTTCCAGGGAAGCTTACTAGCCCCTTTCAGAACTTGTTCTCATGGGGCTACAATCTCTGAAACCACACAGAGTGGTACCCAAAGGGTGTAGATTTCATTTGCACTGTTACAACTCTACTACATTCCTTGGATAACCTGAACTAAAATGCACATCTGAATGAAGTGTGCATGAGTCCATGGATATATATGTGTTCATATGTGGGGTTTGCAAGGCAAACTCCCCTCCTTATATAAATTGAGTGTGTAACCAAATGTAGGTCCATCTTACCATTTCCAAGATTTGGAAACATGATTTGAGCCCAGGACACAGGAATTTTGTCACTGGGCTGCTCCGAGAAAAGGCATCAAGGTGCACTCATGGTTGATGTGTCATTCTCAGCCCATTTGCAGGTCACCTCCAGACTCCCCTCCAATGATGAGAGCACTGGGATGTGCAGTAGTGTAACCACACTGCCAATCAATCACATTCCTCACCCAAACTCACCACAAGAAACACCGTGTTAACCACAATTGCAAACATAGCACAGCTTTGGTTTCACAACACCACTGCCAGATAGGGAATCATCATATTTAATGCAAAACGTGCAGAAGGACTATCTCTCATAAATCATGGAGCTCAGGATAGCCACATGGAGGTGAATACACAACACTGTAATGACCTCAAAATGCCCGGTTTCTGCACATTATATCATGTAGTATTGGGATCCACGTGGATCAGGAAGTCACAGGGAGCACAGGAAAGGGGACCATCACCAGTGCTGTCAGCTGTGTGTGTCCCCTGCAGCTGCCCAGAGCCTGTCCTGGGTCACAGGAGGATGTTGTTTCTCCTGGGCTGACTTGGAAGCATGAAAAGACCTTGTGTCCCTGGGATGTTCCAGTGGGACTCACATGCAGGCCTGACACTGTTGTTAACTCACACTTGTTCATACAGTGAACACAGATGACTCGTCCATTGACCTTGCTCACCTTCACAAGCCCACCCTCACTGTCTCAGTCTCATAAATGTTAAGACAAAAGACAAATGGGCTGCTGGTCTTGTCCAGCCTCACACCTCTGTGTCTATCTAGTCCTCTAGGCCCACCCCTCTAGGACAGGAACCACAGAGAAAGAGGCCACGGATGAGCACACAGAACAGGATGCACTCTGCTGGATGGAATCTCACCACCTTGCCTCATCCACAGCTCAGGGCCCTTCTGAGGGCTTTGTGCCTTGTGGGTCCTGGTTCTGATTGGTGCTGGCCACAGGAAGAGTAAACATGTGACCAACAGCTCAGGTCCCACTGATCCTCCAGCACAGACTTGCTCCCCTGCTTCAGAGTACTGAGCACCCACAGGGGTCAAGACCATGGGAGGAAGTATAAATCTCACCTAACACCACCCTTGCTGGGCTGAAAATCTGGGTACAGGCCCAGGGTTTTAACACTCATACACCCCATGGACACACTGTGGTCCACTCTCTTGCTTCTGACCATCTTTTCCTTTAGTGCTCCTGTCAGGGACACTCTCAGGGATGAAAATATTCCTGTCTTCAACTTCAAGTGGCTTCACTTACTCTTGTCCCTTTTCTGTAGAGTTTCTGTCCCAGGTCACCATGCATAAGTCTGGCCCTGGGTTGGTGAAAATCTCCCAGATCCTTATGCTGACCTTCTACTTCTCTTCCTCTCACTGAGCCTACTGGTACAGGTATCAGGTGGATCTGTCAGCCCTCTGAGAACACACTGGGGTGGCTCAGAGATGCTAGGTGGGATGGTGATAAGTACTGTAACCCATCTCTGAAGTCCAGGCTCACAATATCCAAGGACACGTGCAAAAATCATGTGATTCTCACAATGACCAGCATGGGCCCTGCAGACACAGCCACATGCTACTGTGCATGGATGGCACAGAGACACATCCCAGGAGCTTCTTTAACAAGAACCTGGATGGGTGTCAACTGGGTCCCACATCTTCAGGACAGGAAATCATGGGGGATGGCTTTTCCTGGCAGGCTCTGGGGGTTCCTCTGGTCTCCCACAGGCTCAAAGCCTGATCTTGTTGTCAGTTCTCTCCTTAGAAGACCCTATACCCATTGGTGATACAGACAGGCGAATGCTGAATTCTATTCCCTAGACATTTAACATGACAAGGTCAGTTACATAGGACAGAAGCATTACCCACAGGACGCCAATGTTTCATGGTCCTCTCTCCCTCTAAGACACAGAGTACAAATAAATACCAAGTCTGCCTTTGTTAAAAGATGGAATTACATGTTAGAGGAACATTGGCTGATAAGAAAGCTTGAATCTCCACCCACATGCTTTGACCAGAGCAAAACGCTTGTAAAACTAGTTGAAATGTTGCTGGTCTGAAAACACAAAAACAGAGTAGGGGAGGTGGGAGGAGACAAGGAATGGTGAGCGCCCTCCCACAACTACAGAAACTAGGAAGACCTAGGACCACTGTGGCATGGATCTCACTCTCCCTGGGATTGTGGAGTTTCAGCCCATGTAGGGGTCCCCAATCCACAGCAACATAGATGGAAATGGGAGTGCATGTAGTACCTGGTGATGGGAATTTGTCTCAATTCTATTCACCTTAACAACTCAGAATGCAGCATTCCAGGGATGGAGTGACCCCATTGTTACAACACCAGGATCTGTGACTGCTGGAGAAGCGCTCTGCCTGGTTCAACCAGCAATGACTTTCTGGGGCTCTTTATTGAAAGACTGTGGGCAGAGAACCAGTGGGCATCTTGAATGTGTTGCTTGAGAAAGAATATGACTGTTGCCCACCTTGGGTTCATTGGCAGCACTCCACCCCCACCTACTAAATTCCTAGGTCTTCCTTGTCCTAGTCCTACACATTCAATGCAAACAGGTATGTCATGGTCTGGATATTTGTTCCCACTGTCCTAGATAGACCACACAGGAGTGAGGGGATCATTTTCCCCTTTGGAGCCTGAGAGGGGTTGGGGCTATTGGAGTGCCAAGTGGCCCTGATTTTTCTGTGATCTCTTTTGGTTTCATTAGGTGTTGGGAATGTGCCAGGAGTTCACACATTTGAGTTTTTGGATTGTGTCTCCCATGTGGACTTCCATCCTGGAGTTAGGTGGGCATGTTCTAGGCTCTGTAGCTGCACCATGGGGAAGCAGACCTATGGTCCCCAGTGAGTTTAGCCTTTGCAGCTCTGGGGAAGGGCGGGAGTGCTGCTGGTAACAGAGGGGGAAGGACAGGTATTGTGTGGATCCAGGATAGTGGTTCTTGGTCACAAACAGACTTTAATGGCTGGAGTCTGTGACAGTTTTAGGTGAACCTCATTTACTTCAGCTGATGCAGGATCTTATCACAGATGATGCATGATGATGCACAAGCTTCTTCATTAAACTGTTGGCTGAGTCCACATGTGTATTTATCCCTGGAGAGTAGGTAACACTAGATATAAACAACCATGCATGCTCTCATTAAAGAAAAGGGGTCTTACAACATCACTGAACATGCCCCACTCTCCTCTGGATTATGGTCAGGGGGCCAGTGCTGGCCAGTGGAAAGTGTAGAGGTCTAGATACTCACTGTTACCAGATAGGGCCTCTTGGACATGACCAAGGCTGAGACCACTGGAGGCTGCTCAGCACCCCTGAACACAAGGCTCATCAAAGGAGCAGGTGCATTTGGATATTTGCACTGTTTTTCTGTCTGGTTTCCTCTTCCTTTAGGGGATTCTCTGGATTCCTAATTATGTCCTTATCTCTGAAATCTCTGAGTGAGAAAACTGTTTTAAAGGAAGACACTATTCTTATGTGGACAAGGCAGAGTCTCCTTCATGCATTCGTGTGCCCATTTCCACTGAATCAACAGACCTTCTGACCCACATCATCTGAGTCTAACCAGAGGCTCTGCTGGACCCAACAGTCATTCCATCCCTGCATAGCTCAGTGTCTATGCCTGCCAGTAGGAGGATGTCACCTGTTCAACAGCAGGAATCAGAGGTGTATGAACCCAATTTCAGAGAATAGAGACCCCAAGTGATGATGGTCATTGACTTGGAATCATGTGCACAGCACCAAGTGTAGGTGACACCACACACAGTTAGAGGAACCCATGGCAGCTTGGTGTGGTTGTCCAAAGAGACAACACACACACACACTGACAGACCTAGGTAGGTTTTGGAGGAATGAAAACTCACCTGGTGGGAAAACTGTATGGTCTAAAACTAGCCTGGGAAAATGCCTGCCTGGGAAACTGCCTGCTGTCCCTACCCAGGACAAACAGATGCTTAGCTAAGATTAGGGTCTGTGGTGAGCCTCTCTGGCATAACGGGATGCAGCTCTAACTTGAATCTGACAAGATGTACCCATAAAAATGGTCAGCAGAAATGGCACCCAACACCCAGCTCTAGCCAATTGGACTCTGACTCCTTAACCAGTTACCCTTCATGGATTTTTGTGCTTAAAAATTCTGCCCTAAGAACAAGTGAGAGAATCTTAAGCTCTCTTGGTTGGCTCCCCAACCTCCCTTGGCTGGCTCCACTTTCTCCATTTCCCCCTGCAGTACGAATCTTCCTAAGTTGACTCCACTTTTCCTCTTATTCCAGCTAATAAACTCTGTTCCATAGCTTGCTGTATCTGTCTGGTTTCTTGAGTGACTTCACACACCCGAAGCGGACATAGAGCGTTTATCTGGCACAGAGTTGAAATATCTGGGAGGACAGGAAAGGCCCTTCATCAAGTCAGATTATTACCCTAAGTCCTGGTTAGCAGTTCCCAGTGTGTTTGATGAGGAATGATCCACCAGCAAATAACACTAGGCTATGGTTCTCAATGGGAATTCCGAGTAAACTGAGAGGGCTTTCTGAATTTCCCCAATAAAGATGACACGTATTAGCAGCCTTGTGAATTCAGCTATGTCTGGTGCCTGTCACACTGTGATCCAAACTCTTTTCTTAGCCTCCCTGGGATTTTGAATAATTTCCTTTTTCCTCTTTAAATTCCTGCTGACATTCTATATTATTTTATATGAGCTTCTGTAACAGGGTGCAACCAGAGGCCCTCTAAATAGGGATTTGTAATGGGGTCCTGAACTCAGGATGCCCAGGAAACATTTTAAAACATAGGATGTCCTCACCCTCACAAATCTGAACTGGGTTATGGGACATATGGGGCAGGGCCATTGAGAGTTGTTCTGTATAGTGACAGTTTGGCAACTAACCTCAGGCATGATCTTCTGTCTGCAACTGGCACCTCATGAGACTGTGAGATGCACCATTGTTCATAATATGAACACCAAGTCTATATAAAAATAAATGTAAATATCATCTTGGGTCTCATTCTTTGGAGGGCCATTCCCTCCGCTACCATAAACCAGGAAGCATGCAAGCTTGTCCAGGTTTGCCCACCAGAGCCCACACACATGTTTCCTTGAAACAGTACTTGGCACTCAGTCAACAAAGGGAGGGTACCATTAATGTCACATAATTTGCAAAGCTGATACCTAACATTCCACGTGTCCTAGACCTATGGGGCCCATGAGAAAAATACAGCCTCGTGAAGGCACAGAGATTTCTGAGGATGGATAAAGCAGTACTGTGGCATCACAGCTCACTGAGACTTTGGTAACCTATGCTGATGAGAAGCCACAGCAAACAAGTCCTCAGTCATTGACTTGAAAATAGTTTTTCTTCATCTTCATCTTATAAAATAACCAACTGTAATTTGCCTTTAATGTGGGAATATTTCTGAGATACATTTATGAAACAAAAAAGATTTATTTCACTCATCAGATTACTCTGGACATTTTCTAAGGAAGATGTTTGTTTGATACAGGTCCCTAGTGCAGTAATATGTGATAATGACAAGTTCAACACAGAAGATAAACACACAGTGACTTGAACAACATGGTGAGAACAGAACTGACACACGCTTGATAAACCCAGCACAGTCCTTGGTTCTGTGGAAATGGGGAAATTCTTATACTCTCCTATAGAGGATCCACGTGTGACATTCTCCAGACAGAGAAAACCAATAAGATGCTCATCTCTGTCTCTGGGACTAAGTGAGATCTCAGTGCCTGCTGGGCTGCTGGATTTTGGGTGTGGAGTCCACACATGCTTGGAAAGGCCAGTGGGGAGCGAGTTGGCAACCAAGACTAATGCCCATGGATACGTTCTCCTATTGGAAAGCAGCCTGTATTGTACCTAGGCTGCTATGAGGCTTGCTTTTGCTAAAACTCCCTCAGCTCAAATTGAGACAGCAAATATTTACTGCATATCTTTAAAGTAACTTCCTAAAATCTATGCTAAACTTCCCAAGGACAAGTGTAACCAGTTCAACTACTTTTCCCTTTGCATTTGCAAATATCTTTCTTCTTTGATGAAATTAATAACATCCTCTCCTTTGTTTTCTGTAAAAGGTAACCACTTAAATCCAACCTGTGCATAGTAAATGAGGACCATCCTCAATGTAATGCACCCAGAAAAGCAATAAAAGCTTGTCTAGGCAAGGGTCGGGGTGCTCTCTCTCTCAGAGAGTGGCCATGCCATCTCTTTTTTTCCACAGGACCTCTGTAATCCATGTGAATTTGTTCATTGCAGCCACAACAAATGGACCCTGTGGGCTGTGGTTCATATTGGAACATCACCAAAGCTCCTTCATGGGTGACGCTAAAGAAGACCACGTTTGAATGGAAATCTAAGTAATGATCAGCACTGTCTGAGTTCTCACCTGTGGCACCTTAGTCTGTGTGGGAACGTCCACGAGGGTTGAACCTCAAAACCAAATGAAGGAGGAGATAGGGTTTCCTGTAGCAACTGAGAGGTGCACCTGTGAATCCCTGAGCAGTGGTTCTGCCTCCCTGTGTGATGTGGGGTCTGAGGTCCATTAGGCAGGCGGTAGAAGGGAAGATATTTATCAGAATGGAGCATCCACAAAGGACAAAAGTCCCTTGCAGAGCAGCCCATCACTCACTCACTCACTCAGGAAATCACGCCCAGGACTAGAATCCATGTAGAGGCTTTGCCCATGGGGAGGAAACAGAGAATAAAATGACCTGGAGTTAATTACCGTGAAAATCAACAGCGTGTGTGTGTGTGTGTGTGTGTGTGTGTGTGTGTGTGTGAGTGTGAGTGTGAGTGTGTGTGAGAGAGAGAGAGAGAGAGAGAGAGATTTATAGAGCAGTAAATGGGCAGTAAGATTAGGGCCACATGCAGGGATTCTCAGATAGGACCTTTAATCAAAGGACTGGAGGACATCTGATGCCCTAAAGCCCCTAGAGCGATGGACTCAGAGGTGTTGGCTGTGTCAGTCCACCTTGCATTTCCAGAGAAGAGGTTCCCTGATGATTCATAGAGCACTGGGTATGGGACTCAATGCAGAGACACTGGGGTTTAGTACAGGCAGTCTCTGTGCCCAGAGATGTTGAAGCACATGGAGTCCCTGGGGGGGCACCCTAAAGTTAACACACAGCTATGAGAGGTCCATTCCCTGAGTCCAGGAAGGACCCTCTTATGCAAGGCACAAGCTGGGCACCAAGGGACGTGTGGGACTCAGAAGTGCAGGGCTCCTGCCCAAGGTGCAGGTACACAGGGAGCTGGGAAAGGATTTCCTCTGAGGGACTGGGTCTCCTGCTTGTCAGAAAACATCTAAAATAAAATTGGGCTTGAGGTGACTGTAAACACCCTATTCTGTCAAACTGGATAAGACATGAGAACCACAGTCAATTGGGGTATGTGTGGGGCTTCTATTATCTGAAATCTAAGAGGCTGGGGACACTGAAGTTTCTATTCACTCACTAGGGACCCAATTTTGGAGACACACTGACACAGCAGTAAAACATTCAGGTGTCAAGGTCAGAGTGGTCCTTTTGGTCAGTGTGTCACCAAAGGTGAACTCACAATGAGCAGCAGGTTCTGTCAGGGCTTGTTCCTCACTGGAAGAAGCTATGTCTGCACAGAACTCAGGAACCTGACAGGGGGTGTATATCCGATAATATCAATTAAGACTTGGACCCTGAGTCTTCCACTGAGCATGGTCTCTGTGTCCTCTACCCTCTCACAGGTGGGGTCAAAAATCACCTGTGAATCCCTTGCCTCATGAATATACAAATTAGAAGAGGTGAGTAGTTTAATATGAGTCTATCTGTGCCCTAAGAGCATCACCCAGAGCCACACCCTCCCCTACAGAGGTCCTGAAGTCACATCCTCTAACCATGGAATTGAGCTGGATACTGTTCTTTCTGGTGACACTGAATACAGATAAGGGAATCACCAGTGCCTGGGTTGAGGAGGGAACTTGGGACAGCCAAGGGACATTTCCCCATACTCCTGTCTTCTTTCCACAATGTGCCCTCTCCCAGGTGTAGCTGGTGCAGTTTGGGGCTGAGGTGGGGAAGCCTGGGGGCCTCAGTGAAGGTCTCCTGCAAGGCTTATGGCTACACCTTCACCATATATGAGATGCATTGGGTGTTACAAACCCAAGATCAGGCCTTGAATAGATGGGGTGTGTTTACCCTAACTGTAGGAACACAAAGTTCTCCATGAATTTCCAAGGCAGAGACACTGTGACCACTGACAAGTCTGCAAGCACAGCCTGCATGGAGCTGAACACCCTGAGAGCTGAGGGCGCACATTTGTATTACTTTGTGAGGTACACAGTGAGGGGAAGCCTGTGTGAATCCAGACACAAAACTCTTTCTAGGAAACAGATGGCCTGGGCTGAGGGGTATAGGGAACTGACCCATGTGGCAGTGGCAAATGAATCTCAGTCCTGACTTAGAAAACCACCAAGTACAAGGCAGCACACAGGAGCCAGGCTTACATATCGGCATTCCATTGGGGCACTAGGCTGCTTTGAGGCTTGATTTTGCTGAAACTCCCTCACCCTGAATTGAGGCACAAATGTTTATTGCATAGCTCTAAAGTAACTCCCTAAACTCTGTGCTAAACCTCCCAAGGATGGAGTGTAACCAGTTAAACCACTTTTCCCCTTGCATTTGCAACATCCTTTTCTTTGAATTAATAAGCAACATCTTTTCCTTTTGTTATCTATGAAAGGTAATGACCTACAGTGAACCTGTGCATGGTAAAGGAGGAACATCCTAGATGTAGTGTGCCCAGAAAAGCAATAAAAGCCTGTTCAGACAAGGGTAGGGTGGCTCTCTCACTCAGAGAGTGGCCGTACCATCCCATTTCTCCAGAGAACTTTTGTAATCCATGTGAATTTGTTCATTACAGCCACAACACACAAACCCTGTTGGTCATAGTCCTCATCTTCTGGAGCCCAAGGACAGGGACTCAGGGCTACGAGCCACAGTTGTGAACAACACACCAACTTGGTTGAAGTGTGTGCACCAGCTTAGGTAAGGGCCAATGACACTGAGTGCTTTTCAGTAAGGTTGTAAGTTGTGTTAGATTTCAGAGGAAAAGAGATTTATACCAAGGTAGCCCTTTCTTGTGGCCGCTTTGCATCTGTATCCTCTTTAGTAAGCAAGAACCATGCTCTCTGACAAGTATTTGCTGCATCTTGTGGGCATTGGAGAAGCAGTTAAAAGCCACAAGGGTGCTTGCTTCTATTAGACACCCATGTGAGGATAAGGTAGAACATAGACCTGATAGAACACTAGGTTTCCTGCCTGCTTCAAGCAAAAGTTGAAGCAACAAGAGGCACACTAAAAACACTCACAAGCCCATCCTCACAACACAACCCCCCCCCAACTATGTTAGGTTTGTGAGAAAGAACAAAGACTTTCCCTTTAATCAGTTTGAAAACGGTAACTACTTAAAGGGCTATTTACAAGCATCTCAGCAGATTCTTTCTTTCAGGCCATTGGTTGTGGTCCTTTCCATTTTGTCTTGTCTCTCCACCCTCTTGCATAAGGAAATGCAGATAGTGAATGAGTGTTTTGGTTTTGACCGACTCTGAAGATCACTTTCCAGAAGAATTCAGTGTTAGTCATAGGTTTTGTATAAGAGCTTTTGAAATTTCCCAAGCTCTGAAGACAATAGGCACTTCCTCCCTCAACTGGAAAAATTGGATGTCCCCATGTGAGTCTGAACCTTTAGAGGGTGTCTGGGGTCAATTCCCAAGACATGCAAGGGCCTTATTGATGCAGACACTGGCCTGCAATGTCCACATCATTATGGATGAAAGGAGACATTCACATGGACTACAGAGTCTGGTGGAGGAAAAGGGACAGCATGGCTTTTCTCTCAAGGGGAGAAAAAGCGGTGCCCTCCACCATGACAGGCCTTTATTGGATTTCTCCCCCCATTACATGATGGTACTCATTCACTATGCACAGGTTCACCTTAGGTCATTACCTTTAACAGAAAACAAAGGAGCCAATGTTGCTAATCACATCACAGAAGAGGGATATTTGTAAGTGAAAAGGCAAAAGTGCTTGAACTGGCTACTCATCCTTGGAAGGTTCAGCATGGATTTTAGGAAGTTACTTTGTAGTAGATGTCCTCAATTCAGGGCGAGGGAGTTTTAGCAAAAAAGCAAGTCTCAAAGCTGCCTAGGTACAATGCAGGTCTGATTCCCCAGGGGGGAACCTATTTGTGGGTGTGAGTCCTGTGCATCTCTGAGTGAGATCAGTGCCCACACAGGAAGAATGGCCTCTTACATCTCCCCTCTTTGTTTTTAGTTAGGACCACTATAGATCCCACAAAGCTTGCTACTTGCTGGTCTCTCACATGACCCTGGGAACATAATTCACAAATTCATCTAAGTACACAGAACATTATTACAATCAGTAAGCAACCAGGGGTTCCATAGACCCACATTCTCAGATTAAGCCCACCAATCATTGTCAGGCAGTAATGATCAAATAGATAACATTCAAAGAACTCAGGGTCTATTTTGAGTCAAGGTCAGATAGCTAAAGGGCCATGAAACTTTGGGGAAACAAACTCATTTCAAGCTTGGACCCTTATCATTTAAATTGAGTGTATTAGCAAAGAAGGTTTCATAGGATTTTGTGCTTTCTTTCTTAGGCCCAATTATCTCGGGGAACCAACACTTTCCAGCACAGGGTCACACTCAACAAAGGCATTGTTTCAGGCTTAGGTGGAGCAAGGGAGTAAGGCAGCTAAAAGATTAGGAGACTACTTGCAGACAGAATGAGGACTCAGGCTATGTCAAAGCCCAGAGTGGGGGTCCATCACCTTGTTTTCTATAGCCCCCTAAGTTCTTCCCTAAGGACTTTCACAAGTGATCATGCCTGTCTTAGGTTGATCCTCCCTTGAGAAACCTTACTCATCATTGGCTAACTGACCAATCACTGGGGGCCAGGCAGGGTGAAGTAAAGTGGGCAGGGTAGAGACAGTGCTCCTGCCAGGGTGATAAGCTTTCTGTCCTTATGGTCCCAAGGTCTCTCACTTAGCCCTAGCCATGGGGGGTTACAGTTCCTTAAACCAGGCAGGATGGTTCCCAACATCTGATCTCCCTGCTTTTTTTGTTGTTGTTGTTTGTAAATGCTATTGTGACTATTAAGCCTGTTAAATCTACTATTTGCTGTTCCCAAAAGCAATCTTAAGAAAACAACTTCTCTATATATCATAAAGCACAAATAAAGATTAAGACAAAAGGGCATCCACAGGCTGCTAGGACCCAAACTTTTAAATCCAGTCCATTGAAACAGTTTTTAGGGGTCAAGCATTGAACATTATGGGACACTGAGTGGTTGTTGCTCTCTGCAGAAGGCGCTAAAGCCTCAGCCTCTATCATTGGGACAGGCCTCATGCTCCTCCTTGGTGGACCCAGGCCCATGAGCAACAGTGCAAATGTCCATTTTCTTCTGGTTGGTCAGGGTCATATGGGCCATCTGGGCCATCTTGTCTGTTAGTCAATTTGTTCTCGGCTTCAGGTGGCAGAACTAGATGTCTATCCTGTTCATGATAAGGCTTTGCTCTTTTAGCTGGTAGCCATACAGGACCTATAGGAATGGAAATACAAGCATACCCTCTTCCTCAGGTTAAGAAATCTACAGGGCCTTGCCAAGTGCCATCTCCCAATGATCAGATTAAGAACATTTTCTTCTGAAAACGTTTCTTAATTGGAGTACAAAGTGATTCATCACAATTTAGAAAATTATAGGTAAATATAGCTTAAAAGTCAAATTTGGGGGGAATGACTCATGACTCCCTCTTTCTTGTTTTTTAAGAAGATTTTTAAAAGTATGATGAACCTGTTCTACAATTGTCTGAATGGTTGGATTGTAAGGTATTCCTGTTTTATGTTGGATATTCCAATGCTGAAAAAACAACAAAGTAGAATAGGCAAGGTATACAGGGCCATTATCAGTTTTAATTTGCTGAGTCCATCCTAAATGACTAAAGGCCTCAAGTCAATGGGATCCTATATTTTTAGCAGATTCCCCTGTTAAAACAGATGCATGTAGGGCATCAGAGTAAGCACCAATAGAAATATGAACGTAGTTGAATTTTCAAAAGGAAGGGTAATGTGTGATATCTGTTTGCTGAATTATTTGATAACCTAATCCTTGAGGATTAACTCTTGTAAATGGAGGTGCCTTGCTACGGGCTTGGCAATCAGGACATTCCTTAAAAATTTTCTTAGCTTGGAAAGACAGTTCCCCTGATGTTTCTGAAGGCTGCAATGAGTTTAAGAAGCAATTACCCTGCTATTTTCAGGACCTGGTAGCTCTTAGGTTCACAGTTTTCAAGGAAAGTGGAGAAGATGGGAGGGGGTGCTCTGAAAAAATATGTTTTAGACAAAAATGCTTATGCACCAAGGGCCTTTTGTGACTTGACTGACTAACCATTCTCTCTGGGAGAATAGCAAGTTCTTCCCCAAGGAAATGGTCAGTGTTTACATGTACTGAGTTAAAAAGTGGTACTTAATCTTCCATAAAGAAGGTCTGGTTCTCTCCAGGAGACAGTATACCTATATTTCAGTTTTACAATAAAGGTCACGTCTGTGGCATAAACAAGGATCCTTAATATTTTTTAACATGTTACAACCACCATCCTACTTATAAAATATTTTAGATTGACAAACTTATGAACACATTCATAAATATCAGAAACAGTTTTTTCTCTACTGGCAAATGCATTTATTTGTTTGTTTGTTTTTTTAATTGGAGTTTTGACCTGCTCCATTTCCAACTTGGGCTGGTTCACCCCTCCTTAGGCAGCTTGGGGGTCCCCTGCTCCCGGGAAGTCACCATATTGATGCCAAACTTAGTGTGGACACCGGATTGGCATAGCACACTGCAGCCCAGAACTCCTGGGCTCAAGCAATCCTTTTGCCTCAGCCTCCTGAGTAGCTGGGACTACAGGCATGTGCTGATGTGTCCAAGACTGCAACTGGTGCTGGGCATGGGGAATGTCTCCCATGGTGTGAACTCAGGAGAAAGGGAGGTGAGGGAAACCAATCTACCCTCTGCACCACTGCCCATCCCTGGCAGAGAGATCCAGCCCCCATTGACTCAACACAAGTGTGTGAGCATGCATGAGTGGGAGGCCGCAGCCCTGCTGCCAGCACATGCACACCCACAATGCAGCCAAGCTCACCATGTGGGCTGTGAGACTTGGCAGCTGGCACAGACTGAGAAGGGCCTAGCCAGTGTGCGTCAATCCTTTCTCTTAAATAATTCCAAATCTAGAAATCCCTTATCTGGGAGACATTCAATAGCCCCATAACTGCTAAACTAGCTTAAAACATTCCCCTTGTTCTTTAGAGATCCTGATCCCCTTAGTTGAGGATTCACAGACAATTGCAAAGTGGTCTCAAGAGAGGGAGACCTAGGGAAAAAAAACCTTTTCCTCTGAAATCCAACATACCCTTACGACATGCCCAAAAGCACTCAGGGTCGTTGTCCCTTACCTGGGCTAATTGCGTGTGTACCTCACCCAACTCGGTGTGTTGTCCATATGGACGACAGCTCATTGCCCTGGGTCCCTGTTCATGGCCTCCAGCTGATGCAGACACTGGCCCGCAGTGTCCGAGTCATTATGGATGAAATGAGACAATCACATGGACTATGGAGTCTGGTGGAGGAAAGGGAACAGCATGCTTTTCTTTCAAGGGAAGCAAAAGCTGGGGCTTCCACCATGACAGGACTTCATTGCATTCCTCAGCACTTTACATAATGGTCCCCATTTACTATGCACAGGCTCACTGCAGGTGGTTACCTTTTACAGAAAACAAAGGAGCAAATGCCTTTAATCACATCACAGAAGAGGAATATTTGCAAATGAAAAGGCAAAAGTGGTTAAACAGGTTATACTCATCCTTTGAAGCTTTAGCATGGATTTTAGGAAATTACTTTGCAGTAAATGTCCTCAACTTAGGGTGAAGGAGTTTTAGCAGAAAGCAAGTCTCCAAGCTGCCTAGGTACAATGCAGGTCTGATTCCCCATGGGAGAATCTATTTGTGGGTGGGGGTCCTGTGCATCTCCAAGTGAGAGCAGGGCCCACGCCAGGCAGAACGTCATCCTACACTTATAGGGACATGCAAAGCAACTTAATGTAATTTCTGGCTCATCCAGGAAAGCACGATATAAAGGTTGGTCACCTGGCATTTGAAGACCTGAGAACCAAGTTGGTCCGAAGGTTGTGGGTTATTGTTAAGCTGAAGACCTGAGAACCTGAGATCCAAAAGCAGGTGTAGGGCCAGCAATGTCTGGTACCCCTGCCTGACTGTCTTCCCCCAACAACATATTTCAACCCACCACACTATATCCCCCAAAAGATAACTAGCTAGGTTTCAGCACAGGTAGCAGACTCTAAAAAGACAACAATCAAAAGCAAAAAGGAGCCTTTTAACAGCAATAGTGAGCTATATTTTATCTAAATATAAGGAAGAGTGCCTGTGTGTGTTATAGCAGCTCCTCCAGGGAGTGAGAAGTAAGGTAAAGGAACAACATTTCATTCAGCTTTTACAAACTATGAAGAGTTACTACCCTGCTTTTCCTGACAAGGGAATCTTAGATATTGATGTTTGGGATAAGGCAGGTGACAAACTAAAATCATTACAGGACAGTGGTGTTCCTTTTGGAGTTCAGAACCTACTAACATGGGGACTAGTCAGGACTGCTCTCATGTCTATATGGGATAAGAAACGGGAGCTAGTCACAGAGGAGGAGGATTCTCGTTCAGAGGAGGAAGTCATATATGATGTAGTAGAAGAACTAGTCATGAAAGTTTCACCTGAAGCCCCATAGGAGGACCTACCTCATAGCCATCTCTTCTTACTTTAACTCTGGAAGTGTCTTTCCTGGCAGGTTGTGTCACCACCAAGAAAGCCAGAAAATTCAGACAGATATCCTGTCAGGGCCATATGACAGTGACTTCAGCAGGCAACAGAGCCTGGGGATTTAGAAGTCCATTCAGCCATCTCCATTATAGTCAAGGGTCAGAGAAATGTCCATGAGCCCCTTCCCTTTTCTCTTTACAAGGACTTAAAAAAGAACATTAAAGAAAATGGGCATCAGTCTCCTTATACTAGTGGACTATTTCAAGCCATCACTGACAGCTATACAATAGCCCCTTGTGATTGCATAGTGCTAGCCAGGGCAGCCTTAACCAATGCTCAGTTTACAGTCTGGCATTCAGAATATTCACTGTGAGCCACTAACTAGGCAGCCAAAAATGCACAAATGAATAATCCTGCCATCCTCCCTATGCTGCCTGGTTCTGGTGATTTTTTGACCACTGAAGATTAAGCCAGGCTTAGTCCTCAAGATTTTACTCAAACTGCTCAAATTGCTCTCAGAGCCATGAAAGCTGTGCCCAATTATCAGGCCAAGGAAACTTCTTCCTTCATCAATATCCATCAGGGAGCTACAGAGGCATATATTGACTTTATTGATTTCCTCCAGGAAGCTATTGAATGGAAAATTGATTATCATAAAGCTGCCAAGGCTCTTTTGTGGCAACTAGTTTATGAAAAGTCTAACAAAGACTGCAGGGTCATTATAGGACCTCTGAGAGTTACCACCAGAGACACCAGTGAGTTTACCAAGGCTTGCCAAGATGTTGGCATGGAGCAGAATAAAGCCTCTGTTTTGGCTGCTACATCAAGGGAGATTTGAAGTGTTATACCTGTAGAAAAATTGGTCATCTAAACAAGGCATGTCCATCCACACAGAGAGGGGGCATAGGTAATGGCAAGCTTCATCCCAAGGATTGCAGTGCTGTGGCTATGGTAGATATTGGGCAAAGGAACTCTACTGTAAAGTTGACAAAAATGGCCAACCTATTCAGAGGAATTCTAAGGGTGCTCCCACTCCAGTGCTCCCAACCCCAATCAGAGCTTTAGGAACAGCAGTCAATATCAGGGAATTCAAGGAAATGCACAGTTTCTGATCTTCGTGCAACCACCCACAGAAACACAGGGCTGGACCTGGTCACCACCAGCAAGCTCAACTTAAAGGAACAGGGTCAATTAATTGTAGCTCCCACTGGTGTCTGGGGACCTCTACCGCCATGAAGATTTAATGTAATCTGATGGAGATCCAGTATTCCTACCAAAGACATTCTTGTTCAGCCAGGGGCCATTGACTCAGACAATCGGGGGGATTAAAATAATGGTGAAAGCATCTGGCTATCACATTATTCCTGCCAAAATGTGCATTGCCCAGCTGCTCCTACTCCCCTACATAACCTCAAAGACTGAAATTACAGTGAGGGGGCAATGAGGCTTTGATAGTACAGACAATCAATCAGGTTTTTTTTGACAGAATCTATTAAGTTAAATAAACCAAGCTTACCTGAAGTCAGGGCTTAGACTTTAATTCTGCACTAGAGACACTGAGAAGTCCATGGCCTGTGAGTCCAGATAGCACTGGCCCCTGCAGTGTTCAGTCTGGAAGCAGAAGACACACAAGACCCATGAGCTCAGGGTGGCTACTTCAGGATCAGGTGCACAGGGAGCTGGGGAGAGATTTCCTCTGAGGACCTGTGTCTTCCTCTTGTCATAACAAAATTTAAAGTAAGAGCTGCATATGTGGTGACTGTAAATACCCAATTCCATCAGAGCATTTACCAAACTCAATAAGGTATGAGGGCCATAGACAATAGGGCTATTTTTATGACTTCTTTATATCTGAATTCTAAGGAGATAAACATAGGGATTATTTTACTAACTCACCATGTGGAAAATTTTGAAGACACAGTGGCCTAGTAATAAGACATTGAGTTCTCAAGGCCAGACTTGTCTAGGTGGTTTCTGTGTCACTGAAAGGTGGACTGAGAATGAGGAGCATGCCCTGTGGGGGCTGGTGCCTCATTGGGAGAACGTGCTCAGAGCTCAGGGACCGGCCAGAAGAAACATGTCCTCACACGTGGTTTAGGACTTGGTTCACCAGACTCCCACTCAGCACGGTCTCTGTGCCCTGGGCTTCTTTCAGGTGGGGTTGGCACTTCAGCTATGAAACACTCTGACACATGCATATGCAAATGAGAACAGGTAGACTAGGTTGAATGTGGATCTGTCTGTGCTCTGAGAGCATCACCCACAGCTACACACTCCCCTACAGACTACAGACATCCTGATGGCACAGCCCCTCTCAGTGGATGGGAGATGGAGAGCCCTCTTCCTGGAGGCAGTGGCTACAGGTAAGGGACTCCCCAGAACCTGGTTTGAGGAGAGAACCTGAGATGGATAAGGGGTATTTCCACCCACTCCTTCTTCCTCTCCACAGGCATCCACACCCATGTGCAGATGGAACAGCTGGGGGCTGAGCTGAGGGAACCTAGAACCTAAGTGAAGGTCTCCTTTAAGGCTTCTGGATACACCTTCACCAACTACTGGATGCACCTGGTATGACAGGACCCATAACAAGGGCTTGAGTAGAAGGAACAAACTGATACTGAACATAATGAAATGAAGTACATACAGAAGGTCCATGGCAGGGTCACCATGGTTAAAGACAAGTCCCCAAGCACAGCCTACAGAGAGCTGAGTAGCCTGAGCAATGACAAGATGGCTGTGTATTCCTGTGAAAGAGCCACAATTTGATGACCCACATCCTGAGTGTGTCAAAAACCCTGAGGGATAGGGCAGCTTGTCTGGGCTGAGGAGATGACAGGGATATGAGCCTCCTGACTTCCTCTCACATGGTCAGTATGTGAGACCAGGACTGATGCTGCCACATGCACCTCAGACACTCGGGGAGCCAGATGCACTGCAAGGAAGTGTCTGGGAAGCTGCTCCTGAGGGGCCCCCTGTTACTTACTGTGATTGTGCTGGGGGCACATTGGGGGTCTCCTTGTCCTCGCTTGGAACGTGGAATGTTCATGGAGGTGGCATCTGGGAATCCTTGGTGTGTTCAGCTTTTGGATTGGACTGTAATGTCTCTAGAAAGTTCTAGGACACTATCCTATGTCTAAAAATGGACTGTGTTTCATAAAATGAAAATACTTTAAAGTCAAGAAGAAATTTCTGTCCTTGTCTCTGATCAAACATCACACAGCTGGCACTGTGGCAGCAAGGTCGAAGGTTGGCAGGTGTTCCAGGTTCCAGCACAGTCTGTGATATATCAGTGTTCCATCAGTACTCCCTCAGGGTGAGATTCTAAAAAAACATTCTCACCTGAGACCACAGCTGTGTGAGTGTCCCTGTCCCTTGGCAATTAGTAATGTCATCACACAGCAAGAAGCATTGTGCGGACACCCTTGACAATGGAAGTTCCACATATCACCTGCTCTATGTTTCTATGTCAACTGAATGAATCACACACCTGGCACTGACATCTATACACATTCACTCTTTCAGAGTCTGGAGTTCAGAGCAAGTGTGACAGCTGACATGAAGTTCTTTTACCATCCCTAGTAATTCAGCCCCATGCATGGAGACCATTTTCCTATATTTCACATTGATATATTCAGGAAATCAGGTTCAAGTTCAGTGGACACCCATCAGGTACGACCATAATGACAGTTTACCAAGGGTCCCATGCAGACATGAGTAGGGACAGACAGAAAAAGAGGGGATGGCTCTCTGAAATTAACTACAGAAGAACCAGGGGACCTAATCAACTCCCTCTCCTGCTCTCTGAGTACAGCTACTTCACATGTGCATGTAAACAAAGATTATGAGAGTCAACATCAGGCTGAACTGGCACTAAAGAACAGATTCAATGTAAAGTTATGTCCACCAGCTCCAGTAATGAGAAGTGTTTTCAATGATTTATTCATCCTGTAATCAAGGGATAAATAAAAATAATATTTTTCCTATCAATTATTATTTTATTTACATCAGTTATTTTCTCTTAGTGGTTTGCAACAAAGTTTCCATAATGAAACTCCTAAAATGTCAACATACTTACAACCCAATTTCTACCTACATCTTCAACACAACCCAGAAGCAGAGTCTGATTCTCTATAGAGTTCACACTTCTGTCTCCAATAATCTACACAGATCCTCCACCTCCTCCAACACTGGGTCCACGTGTTCCAGGGTCACACTCTGTTCTTAGTGCATACTCTGATTGCTTTGTAGGGGAAATAGGGTCAATTGGAACTTCTTGTGACCCTAACAACAACCTCCTGCTCTTTTAATTCTCCCTCTGCTTGTGAGCATTGCATCCTCTTGGTGTTGGTGAGTTTATCAGTGGTGAACTTCAAAGGCATCACTCATGTTAAATTCCTCTTTTTATGAGAATTTACTCTCCTAGGTCATGCACTATCTTGACCCTTTGACATGTCACACTCTAGGACCGTGTAGTTCATGTCAGTGTCCAACAACAGAGCTCCATATAAAGCAGGAAGTCATGCAAATAGGGCTGCTCTGCTCATGAAAAGCAGCCCGGCCCTGATCCTTCAGCTCTGGGACAGGAGCCTAGCCCAGGAATCCCAGGTGTTCAGAGTTCCTGCTCAGGACAGAATTCAGACAACCCACCATGGAGTTTGGGCTCAGCTGGATTTTTCTTGCTGCTATTTTAAGAGGTAATTTATGGAGAATGAGAGGCACTAACATGAGACTGTATATGACCAAGAAACAGTGGAGTGTGAGAGTTTCCTGACCTGATGTCTTTGTGTTTGCAGGTGTCCAATGTGATGTGCAGCTGGTGGAGTCTGGGGGAGGCTTGGCGAAGCCTGGGGGTTCCCTCAAACTCTCCTGCCTGGCCTCTGGATTCACATTCAGTAACTATGCAATGAGCTGGGTCCACCAGGCTCCAGGGAAGGGGCTGGAGTGGGTCTCATACATTAACCATGATAGTAAGTACATATACTACGCCAACTCTGTGAAAGGCCGATTCACCATCTCCAGAGACAATGGCAAGAACATGCTCTACCTGCAAATGAACAACCTGAAAGCGGAGGACACGGCCATGTATTACTGTGCCAGCCACACAGTGAGGAGAAGTCATTGTGAGCCTAGACACAAACCTCCCTGAAAGAGACAAGGGGGCTGGGCTGCTGGGGGTGCTCCGTAAGCCAGGGGGCGCTCAGGTCACACCGAGTACAGGGATCAGCTTGGGAGCAGCTGCAGATGCAGTTTAAGGACTTGTTCCCTGCCAGTTGTGGAATTAACTCTCCACACAGCAGTTTCTTTCTGGGAGCCTCCCTTCCTTCTTGCTTCTGTGCTGACCTCTTCAGTATCTCAGTTACAGAGGCATGTTGTCCTCAGAGAAAAACATTCTCACATGCTGTAAAGTCAGAGAGTCACATACATTTGCTGACCCCTGCCCGAATGAATTATTAAACCTCCTGAGCCAAATCAGCTGAATCCAACCAGAGGCTCTGATGAAACAACAAAGAGTCCATCCCAAAACAGCTCAGAGTCCAACCCAAGCAGTAGCAGGAGACATGCTGGACAGTGGGCTCCACAGTTTTAGGAACCCTCTCCCAAAAGGAAAATAAAACCCAGGGGTGATGGGCTGTGACTTAATCCCACATCCGTGACATTAATAGCAGTTGACATCATGTGAACATAGAGGGACCCCCACCTTACCATGGTGTGGATGTCCAGGGTGATGATGTCACATACACAGAAGGAGTATGGAAAAGTTTTTCCCTTTGTTAAGGATTCTGTTGAGAGCAGGTGGACCTTTCAGCTGGTCAGGGGTGGCTGCATCATGTCAGATAATGAGTCTGGTCCAGGTTTTATTGTTCACCCCTGATCAGGGTCCTACTCACAGGAGGGGTTTGTGTGGTTTCCATCTCCCACCTGCATCAAACTAGGTAGAATTTCTACTTCCAATTCAGATTTCCCCTGTGTGTGCAGGAAGCAGAGAGGGGTGAACCTCAACATGTCACCATCAGACATCAAACACTGGAGTCTGGCCCCTTAATTCACTGTGCACCTAGGAAACATGAGTGTGAACACAGAGATATCTGTAATTATGGATAGAAGAACAAATTTAGTCCATGGAAAACAAGAATAACAATTATAGGTATGCAATAAGGGAGGAAATAATAAATTATATGAACATCTTTGTTCAAAGTGTAGGCTTGAATCTTTCCACTCTTCAGGAATATCAGCTTCTGAATGTCTTGGGTCCACTTTCTGCTTCTAAAGATGAGAAGTATCCACAGATTTATGTGGATCCTCAATTAGGAGTTCACTCCTGAAGTAGCCTTCCGATTGGGTGGAAGCCGGATTTGATTCGTTTGTTGTTGCTGTGAGCTGGTGTTGGTGTCACTCCAAAACTCTGAGGTTATTAAAACATGAATCTCATGTCATGGCATTAAGACATGGAGCCTTGAGACAAGTGATGGTCCTGGGGTGGGGCTGTCATGAACATGATCATGTCCTTTATATCAATGGACAGAGGAAGCTTCCTTGCCCCATCCACCCTCTGAGATTACAATGAACAAACAGTCATATAGAAATCTGCTCTGTAACTGACATCACTCTGTCATCAGCTAATACTGTATTTCACCTCTCCAGATTATTGATAAGTAAATTTCTTGGCCAATGTCCCAGTTCACAGTAGATTGTTGCAGCACCAAGAATGCAGTAGTGTTGTATAGTGACAAGACCACAAGGGCTTTCTTTCTGGAGATGTGTTGCCATATACATGTTGTTAAAAGTACAGCATCAGTTTCCTTTCAGTGATGTTCAAGGGCAGTTTTCTCTGGTGTTTTTATAAGCAGTATTCCCTGGTTGAAAGTTATGTGAGGTTGTTCAACAGATATAGAGGGAAGGGAACACTAGAAGTGGGTGTCATCTACGAACATTTTCAATATTTACAACATCAGTATGGATGGAAGTCCACATTTCACTGGAGGTAAAATTCATAAACGCATGTTTCTTCCGGTCAACATGCCACAGGGACGTGGCTGCTGTGTGCTGGAAGGTGTGGGCATGAATGCCACTTGGGTGTAGCATTGACCAAGTGGAACAGTGGGTTTATGTAGGTTTTATGATGTTAACTAAGCATGCCATTTTTCAAAATTCCCAGAGATTGTATGTAATAATGACAACATGGTATTTAGGTTATAGTCACACCTACCTGAATAATTAGTAACGTTCTGTGTGCATCTCAGTCACTTGATGTGACCATTGTTAAGTGATTGGTGGAGGAGGCTGAAGAGGCTGACCATAGAGGTTGTTCAGGGCAGGTAAAGGGCTGTGCATGTGTTTGTCCCTTCTTCCCATTCTCTTTCTCCACAATGATGGACACCCAGTGCACAGATGCACAATAGGTAAGAATTCTGTCTTGAAAGAACAAGAGACCAGCCCTTAGCCTGGCTGGTGTAGCTCAGTGGATTGAGCATGGGCTGCGAACCCAAGCATCACAGGTTCAATTCCCAGTCAGGGCACATGCCTGGGTTGCAGGCCATGGCCCCCAGCAACCACACATTGATGTCTCTCTCTCTCTCTCTCTCTCTCTCTCTCCCTCTCTCTCTCTCTCCCTTCTTTCCCTCTCTAAAAATAAATAAATAAAAATTTTTTAAAAAGAGAGACCAGCCCTTGCAGTGCCCATTGCCCTCAGTCTTGGAGGCTGACAATGGGGATGAACCTCACTCTGTGTGTCAACACATGGACAAGGTCATACAAAGAATTTATGCTGAGTTGAATAGCATGAAACACTGTGC
>PVIA01010146.1:0-54298 GCA_004024845.1 Tonatia bakeri
GAGGAGATTCAGAGAGATTAAGTAATTTTCCTAAGGTCACCCAGCTAGCAAGAGGTAGAATCAGGACCTGAATCTGGTTCTTCTGTCTCCTTATCCTAATGTTCCCGGCATGACTCACAATGTGATCTGTTTGGCCAAACTTGGCCCTGGAAGAAATATTTTTGGTTTCAGAACTTGTCTTGACTAGATTTTTACCTCTGTCTAAGCCTGTGCCCCCATGCCATGCTGCATCCTACTTCTTAGCACCTGTTGGGGGTCTCACTCACCTGGTCTTGGACAGATGCCTTTTCTTCACAGCCATGCCAGGAGGGAAAGGGAGGTAGATCATCAGAACCCATTTTCATCTCCCATTTATCCTGGATGGTGTCAGCCTCAGGGACACTGGCCAGGAATTCATAGACAAACAAGATAGGGTTTCACAATCTGGACCAAAGTACCCTTCACAGATTGGAAAATGAGCCTGAAGGAACTTAGCTGGGGGCTCAGGAAAGAAGGTGATAAAGGCAAATAGAATCAGAATGAAAGATGAGTACCTATGCACACTTTATTCAGTGTGACATTCACTGTCTTCAGAGGGCATCATGACCACATACTCTTTCACGGTGTGTGTGGATCCTCTTGGGCTGGCAGATTATGAAGATATCTGCTATCTTGAGGTGATTATAGCATATAGATTGACTCTCAGTCGTGGGTCCCAACCAGGTTACGCAGACACCTCTGCTTCTGATGCTCTGTTCTTCTCATTAATGAGGATCACTTCCCTGAGTGGGATTAGTGGAAATTTCCTATAGCCACTGTATTTATAAATGTGTGTGCATGCATATGATGGGGCACATATCAGCCCACCCTCTCTGTCTTTCTTTCATATCTTTCTTCTCTTACCTTTTCCCATACTAATTCTTCATCCAAGCAGAGGTGGGTGAGTACCAAGCAGCCCAGGACCCCAGGCGATGATGGTGGGGGCTGGGGTGGGGTGGGGGAGCTGGGAGTGAGGAATTTCAGCATGACTTTCTCATGCAATTAGATAATAAAAGAAAGAGCTGCTTCTCCCCTCCTTATCCCTCACCCCACCCTTTATCTGTAATAAGCTCTCTTTCCCAGATTGCCACAGAGGAGGAGGAGAAGGTAGAAAATTATTCCCTTTCTGCTCCTAGAAAACTTTAAAATGCTATCACCATGGAAACTGCTCTTGAGCTGTCATGGAGCATGCTTGTGGGAGAGGGTGAGGCAAAGGAAGGAAGGGGAGGGAGTCTGAGGATGATGTTGGTGTGCGATGCTCACAGAGGTCTCCCTACCTCAGCTCTGTTAGTTCTTTTGGTTTAGTCGATGCATGGTAAAACCAGGCTATCTGGCTGAGGAGGTTCCCTTGGAGGTCAGTGGGTACAGAAACGTCCATGGGCCAAGGAAGGGGTCTGGAGTCACTGGGATTCTATTTACCTTCCCCACAACAAGCTCACCATCCTCACTGAGCACTGACTGTGTGTGCATGTGCAGGCTCTGTGTGTATGAGAGAGAGTGGGGGGTGATACAGAGAAAATGTAAGCTCTGCCCCCAAAGGAATGTGCACAGTACAGGGGAATAAAGAACTGATACTTCTCCAGAACTTACTACATGCTACGTACTTTACCGTATACTTCACCACTGGAGAGTTTGGCCCCGGCGGTGTGGGGGTGGGGGGTGGTGAGGAGAAGGTGTCATGATGGACCCAGTGAATAACTCATCCTAGGGGCATGGACAATGGCAAGGGAGCTTACCTGGGTGAGGAGGGATGGGCTGATTAGAGGGGAATGGCTGAACAGGAGGGAAATGGTGACTAAGGTCCTTTGCAACCTAATTGGGATGTTCTTTCTGTGTCAGGAAAAAAGAGGAAAGAAATAGATCAATCAGAATTGGCTAGGTTGTGCTGAAGTAATGAACATCCCCAAAGATCTTAATACTCTGAGGTTCATTTATCATCCATGTTATCTTGTATTAGTAAGCCTTTGCCAAGTAGCAAACCATTTCAAAAGCTAGTGGCTCAAAACAACATATATTTAATATTCCCCTTGATTCAGAGGGTTGTCTGAGTGGTTCTTCTGGTGTATGCCAGTTCAGGTATGGCTAGATGGTTTAAGGTGGGCTTATTCACATGCTTGGGACAGTTGGGATCTTTCTCTGTGTGTCCCTCTTCCTCCAGGAGGCTAGCCCATACTCATTCACATGGTGGCAGAAAAGTTCCCAGCCACAGAAGAAAGGCAAGCTCCAATGGGCAAGTGTTTCCCAAGCCTCTGTTTGCACCACATCTCCTAATATCCCAGGGGGCCAAAGCAAGTCACATGGCCAAGCAGGTTCAAGGGTTGGACTCCATCTACCTCTGGATGGGGCAAGTAGTAAAGTCATGCAGCCATGTGGAGTGCATACTGGGATGGCAGGAACACTGCGGCCATCTTTACATTATACCACAGGCTGCTCCATCACAGTCAGATAGAGGAATCAGCTCCATGTCTTCCTCCTTCCAGGACCCAGGCTGGTCATGGCTCTATCTCAGTGCTGCCATGATTACCAAAACATGAAAAAATAGAGTGTGGTCATATGTTTTGCGTTGGTCAATGAAACAAGATCAGAAGTGATGTGTCATGGGTGACATTCTGGTCTCATTTCATTGGCCAAATCAAATCACATGGCCACACCCAATTTCAATGAAGGAAAAATAGGATCCTACCATGAGCTTAGAAGGAGAACTGCAGATTTTGGGGAACAGCACTAATGACTACCACAGGCATCATTTATTGGGTACATCCTCTATGCCAGGCAATTTAAGAATGAGATCTAGAGAATTCTGGCATCTTTATGAAGAAAGAATTATTGCTTGGTTTTGCAGCCCATGAAACAGAACAACTCAGGAACCCACCTAAAGGCACATATCAGATAAGAGGCAGAACCAGGACTCAGACCCAGGTAGCCTGACCTCAGAGGCATGTGCTTTCCAGAATGTCATGCTCGTCCCCTGGCTCCTCGGGGTGAGGACAGAGGGGATGCTCTGCAGGAGATTCTGGCTTCCTGCAAGGAGGTGGGTAAGGTGACCTTTACATCATTTGTTCATTTATTCATTTGACTCATCATCATCATTTAAATCCCACGATGAACAAAAAAAGCAGTGAACAAGACAGACTGGGTCCCTGCCTTACGGAGCTTGCGGTTTAGAACACCCATCTCTGATCCCAAAGTCTGAAAATTCTGTAAACCTCCAGCTTTAGAAAGTGGGGATTTCCTAAGGGTGAGGAGGCTCTCAGAGTCCCCAATCCAACCAAGGCTTCCCAAGGATCACAGGGGTTCAGTGGCACTGTCCCAGCAACTGAACTTCATGGGGAGCCTGGGGAGCTGGTAGCCTCAGTGGTGCATCTTGTAGGGGCCACCTCAGTGCTCAGTGAGGAGCAAACGGTTATGAGTAATGCATTCCATTCTGTTGGCAGAGCCTCTGTTGGCTGCCTCTTGCATCCAGAGAGGTTGGTGGGCTCAGAGAGGAGCTCGACGGCTCCTGGAGCCCACACAGGTGAGCTTCCTGGAACAGAGAGCTGGGGAGGGACGCCATGGTCTTGCTAAGCCACTGTGATCGTGAGAGCTCCCAGACTATGCCACCCCAGATGTATGCTGGTACCCAAAGGACTTTGGGGTCACCTGGCCTAGCCTTCTCCCTCTCTGTTGTCATTATGTGTGAGAGCTCAAAGCTGGTTTGTTGCATGTTTGTCATATGGTCATCCAGCTCCCCCTGGAACCCGTCCAGCGGGGAGGAGCTCACCGTCTCCAGAATCAGCCTGTTCCAAAGTCCTTTCTGATTATTTGGCTACTTTGCCCAAGAGCCCACACAACCCACATGTCACCAGCCACGTGGAGCCAGCACATGCCAGGATGCTGTGCATCCTGGGTGTAATGACACCCTCATGGGTGTTGGGCTGCTGGTGGGGAGGGGGTGTTATGTGAGCTTGCATTGCCCTAGGCAGATGGGCCTGCCTGGCTCTGGTAGGCTGTCAGTCAGAGATGCTGAAGCCTCAACCCACTCTGGCTCCCAGCAAGTACAACTATTTATAAAAGATGAGGCCTGCCAGGGAACAGGGAGAAGCTGAGACATCTGCTCCCTCTGCCGGGGTGGCTGGCACTCACCAGCCACCTCCCAGCCTCATCACCCTGCTTGGAGGTGCCCCAAAGGCTCCAGAACCACCAGCTCCCAGTGAGCTGCACCAGCACCCTCTCTGCTCTGCCCATGCCCCCAACTGGGCCATCTCAGAGATGGGGCTGGGAGTGGGAATGATGCCATCACAAGCCAAGGAATGCCCGAAGACACCAGAAGCTGGAAGAGGCAAGGCAGGATTCTCTTCCAGAACGTTCAGGGGATCAGTTTGGATTTCTGACCCCCAGAACTGTGAGAGAATCCACTTCTGGTGGCATTATTACAGCAGGCCTAGGAAACTGACACAGGGGGCGTTGAGCAGGAAGGTGGCTGGAATTTGAAGAACAAGTGGTGGGCTCTGTCTATCGAGTCATTTCTGCTGTAAGAACTGGGGGCTGTAGGGTCAGGCTTAAGCTAAAGGAGGAGAAGGGGGTACTAGATGCCTAGCCAGCCCCCTAAATATTACTGCTGGGCTATTATTGATTGCGCTGACCTTCCTTGCAAGCCTGGACAACCTCTGCCATTGAGATCTCCCTTTGGGAAGACTGGGAGAGAAGCAGATGATTTCACTCCCGTTATTTTTGCACCCAGATCGAAATTAGAGATCAGTTCAACTCCAGATGCTGGAAATGCCTGGGTTCATTACTTCCCAGGATTTTGTCCATGCTCTCATTCTAGATTCAATTAGAGCAATTTAAGGTAATTAAATTTGTTATTTGATTAATAAAGATGGAAATTCAGCTGAGTTGTGAAGGAGGAGTCATATCAGGGTTTGCTAACAAAGGTTTGGGGAAACTCCGCCCTGCCTCCTGCTCTGCTACTGCCCCCTCTAGTTACCCAACATATTGCCCACGGATCCCTTATCACACCAGCTTGGAACAAGGGGCCAGAGCTTCAAGGTCAAGGCCCTGTGTGTGGTTGTGTTCTAGAAGGAGCCAGAAGGCTGGGGTGGTGGTCCACAAGGGAGAGGTAGAAATGAGGGAGGAATGATTAAGGCATTGCTTCACCTGGATGGGGCGGGGTGCTGAGTAGGGGTCAGAAAGCTCGGAGCAAGCTGGCAGGAGGCTGGTGCAGAGGCTGGGGGCTGGGGAAGTGACAGGAAGCTGAGGGCCAAACTGCAGGGGCAGAAGACAGGGAAAAGGGAAGGGGACATCGAGAAAAAGCCAGGAGCTGTCTGTCCAGCAGGGCCTGCATGCAGGTAACAGGTGTCAGCACTGGCTGCGGGTCAAACGAGGAAGGAAAGGTAGGCACAAACATGGGGAGTCAGTGTCGAGGTTTAAAGTGCAAAGGGTTTCTAAGTATGACAAAAATCCTAGAAACTCTACATAATCCAGATCAGTAAATTCAGGGATATTTTTAAATTTGCATGGAAATAAACATTATAAACAGATAAAAAAACACATGAAAAAGTTCTTTAATATGTGAAAACCTTCTACAAATTAATAACACAAAGAAAACATAAGAAATGTGGGGCCCTGGCTGGTGTGACTCAGTGAGTTGAGCACTGGCCCTGTGAACCCAAAGGTCGCTGGTTCGATTCCAGTCAGGGCTCATGCCTGGGCTGTGGACCAGGTCCAGGGTTGGGGATGTGCAAGAGGCAAAGAACGGATGTTTCTCTCCCTTTCTTTCTCCCTCCCTCCCTCTTGTCTGAAAATAAATAAATAAAATCTTTAAAAAAAGGTGGGGAAAATTTAGGTATGGAGAGTTTCTAGCAAAGGAACTAAAAATGTATGCAAAGTTGCTCATTCTCTCCAATAATAACAAAAATGCAAATTAAAGGTAAGCAGAGATAGTATTTTTATCCATCAGATTGAACAAGCTTAAAAAAGTAGAATATGTTGAATTGAAATTGGTGTAGAGAAACAGGTCTCTCAAACAATGCTGGAGTTACCTCTAGGGAGGGCAGTTTGACATTACCCATCAAAATTACAACCACCCATATATGTTCTTTGACCTAGGGATTCAGCTTCGTGGAATTTATCCTACGGGGAACGTGACGACTTCTTGCAGCACTCTGATAGCTTGGTGGGAAATGGTGCAGGAGCCCATGACTAGGAGGCTGGCAAATAAATGATGGACTAGCCAGGCAATACTATAGGAATACTATATAACCATGAAAAAGGAAGAAGTGGCTCTTCATGTCCCGATGAGGGAAGATCACCAAGATAGGCTACGGGGTGGGGAAAAATCAAAGCCCGGAACAATGGGTATAGGATGCTGCTATTTATGTAAAGTAGGAAGACTGCATAGATACATGTGCGCTTATTGTTGCTTATATAGGTGTGGGCTACCCCTGGCTCACTAGATCACGAGTCTGTGAGCAGCGGCTGCCCTCTGGGGAGGGAAACCAGATAGGAAAGGGAAAGACTTTTTTTCCATATTTACACTTTTATGCTTTAGAATTTTGTACCAAGTATATGTGTTTGTATTTGAAAGAGTAAATAAAATCACAATGGAAAAACTAACCCAGGCAGGCACTGACATGGAGGGCTGTGACAAAGCCAGGGTAGGAGATGCAAGGAGAGGTCAAGGCCAACGTGATTTTCAGGCCCATGGGAGGTAGGAAATGGCCTCCTGAAGCCAGCCTCTGGGGGAAGGGCAGACCATAAGCCTCTGCGGGCCACTTTAAACGAGGTGTCTAGGTGCACCGTCTCATCTCATTCTGGAGCATCTTAGAGAGAATGGTGTGGTTATCCCCACTTTATAGAGGAGTAGACTGAGGCTCAGAAACAGGGGTGGGGGCATCATTACCCTGCCCGCCATCACCTAGTGGTTCTGAAGATGAGGCTGGCGTGGAATTCTGGGCCTGGTTGGCTGCCCCATTGGCAGCTTGAAGTGTGGGTGCTGAGCTGGCCCAGGCTGTCGGACCCTGAGAAGGAAGGGGTGAGTGAAAAGCTGGCATCTTCTTTTGGGGAGAGGCTGGGGAGAGGGGAACATCAAAGGTCAGCTCCAAGGAGGGCCTCCGAGCCAGACTGACCCCTCTACTCTTGTCCACTGGGAGTGGGTGGCTGCATGGGCTCTGTGTGCGCAGGCAGAAGGGGCTGGAGGCTGGCGCATCCCGCAGGAGGGAAGCGTACTTTTGAGTGCTGTGAAAGTGATGGAGGCTCCTCCCAGGTCTGGTAATAAGAGGGGAGGCTTTGGATTTTGTCTAGAACCTGAAAGAAGATATTATTTTCCCAATGGCCTGTGGGGGTGAGGGAGTCCCTTCGGGCCATGGCAAAGTTAGTGGTGACCCCCATCAGGATAAGGGCAGTTGCTGATGCGAGAGGAGGGACCAAAGGCTTTTCAATCTCTGATGTCTCCCACAGGGGCTGCCCCAAGACTTTCAATTCCTTTTAACACAGATGCGATCGCAGCACCTCCTGGGGAAGGCCTGGCCTCCTGATGTGATCTGGCTGTGTCAGTTGGCTCAGAAGGGGAACTGGTTAACTAAAGAGGGAGCAGAGAGCCACGGACCCAATTCACATCCATCCACAAAAGCCAGAGAGGACTAGGACCCAGGAGGGGTGAGCTTTGGTGGCACACACAGTGCAGCAGGAAGAACCTGTGAGGGGACCTGGTTCCAGGGCCAGCCCTGTACTTGCTGCCTGTTGGAATCTGGGAAGAGCTCTTCTCTCTGGGTTTTAATTTCCCCAACTGTAAAACCAGGCCATTTGGGCCAAATGGTTTCTAATGGACCCTTTGAGCTTTGCGGAATGGAGCTTCTGGGGTTTCATCCAGGACTTGGAGGAGCTCTGGGGCTGAAGGGGCCAGATGGACAGGTGGGCCCTGGTGTCCCCTCGTCACCTCAGCCTGCATGACATTTGTGGTTTACAAGAAGCTCTGACACGATTTTCTTGATCAGGCCTCACAGCAACCCATGAGACACATGATGGCCACCCCTGCTTTCCAGATGAGAAACTGAGGCTTGGAGATGAGGAACCCTGCCGAAGTCCCGCACCTCAGAGGAAGGGCAGATGGGAGTCTGATCTAGGGCTGAATGACTTCAAGGCTCTGTCTCCCTCATGCCACAGCAGTCTCTTCCATGTTTATTTTATGCTTTGGTGCCATAGAGAGCAGCCTCATCACACTCGCTTCTGGGAAGCAGGCCTCCTCGCCAGAGCCTCGCCCTGCAGGTGCTCAGCCAGGGCAGGGCTCCAGCTGGACCCCCCAGACGGGTCTGTGACATTCCATCCCCACTGCCTTATAATTAGACCCAAAGGGCTTGAGTGATTGACTTGCTTCCTCCCTACTCCAATCCATCCTCTTTCTGATGCTGGCTTGGGTTGGCTGGCCCAGCCACACCCTCCTCTCGCACTCCAGGGCAGGCGAAAGGGCATGGGTCTGTCTGGGAAGCCATTTCTCCCTGTCCACAGCCTGCCCAGTTCCTGCTGTGACATCGGCTACCATTCTTTCCCATCACCTGCTGTATCTAAGACAACTGACAGCTCCCACTGGGCAAGAGGGGAGGAGCGGGGGCAGGCGGGGTCAGTTCTGCAGTTGAAGCTCCCTGGCTGAGCAGCCACCTGTTCTGTTCGAGAATTTCATGGTAGGAGGGAGAAAATCAGGCCTTTCATGGAACGTAAGGAGACATGTAGGAGACCTTAGAGGCACCGAAGGGGAGGCTGTTTCATAATCCAGGGCCCCAGGTGCTGGCCGTTGCAGCCTTCATGGAGCAATGGGAACAGCGTGAATGTGAGATCACATGAACTGGGTTGGATGCCCTCTTCCAGCTCTGACTGACTAGCTGTGTGACCTTAGATAAGCTCTTCAACATCTCTGAGCTGACCAGTTCTGTTTTGATTGGTTCATGGACTCACTAGGGGCTTGCAATGAAACTGAATGTACTTTGTAAGCACTAAAGTAATAGTGGTCAAGAGCGCGTGCTCTGTGGCTAGAAAGGTTGGGTTTCAGTCCCAGTCCTGCTGTGTGGCCTTGGCCAAATGACTTCACCTCTGTGTCAGGTGCTTTTGCTGTGCAACAAACATCCCACAGCTCAGTGGTTCATTGCAACAACCAGTTCTTCAGCTCATGATTTGGGGGATCAGCACTTTTTGTTGGGATCAGCTGAGTGGTCTTTCTGGTCTGGGCAGGACTTGGCCCCTCTGACTGGGCTTACTCATGTTTCTGCTGCCAATTGGTAGATCCCCAGGGACTGGTTGTTTAATTTGGTCTCATCTGGGATGATTGGAAGTACAAAGCCTCTTCACGTGGTCTCCCAGCTTCCATCAGGTGAACCTGAGCCATTTACAGGGTGGTTAAAGGGCTTCGAAGGCAGCAAGAGGGCAAGCCCCAATGGGCAAGCACCCCTCTGGTCTCTGCAGGCATTATGCAAGCTTCTGTCTTATTGGCCAAGGCAAGGTGCATGGCCAAGCCCTGAGCCGGGTGGGAGGGCACCTTCCAAGGATGTGCATGAACAAACTGGGGACCATTACTGCAGTAATCTATCACTGCCTTGCTGGGCCTCATTGTCCTCATCTACAAAATGAGCATGATCTCATACCTTCCTCAAGGGATTGTTGGAAGGACTGAAATGAAATGAGCCTATGCATGTAACATGCACGAGGGAGGAGAGGGCAATCCATAAGGTGAACATTTGTTTTTTATTAGTAGTGTTTTGAGAGAGAGAATGGAAGCCCCACACAGAAGGCTCTGGGGTGGTGAATGGGGCATGGCTCTGGGCAGACAGCTGTTGGCCTGCTCTTCCGCTCTGGGAACGGATGGTGCCAGGGAAAGCTGGTCCTGTGGAGGGCACCTCCCCTCAATTCTCTGGCTGCAGGAAAAGGGATGCCCAGCTCCATATGGAGAATTAGTCTTTGTACCCCTCCATAGCAGGTCCTGGGGTCCTTCCCAGGACCCAAAGTGGTGCCTTTGCTCCTCTCACTTCCCTTAGCCCCCTCCCCCTGTGCTCAGGCACTTCTGGATTGAGAAGAAAGTGGTCTGGGCATGTGCTCACCTGAAGCGCTTGGTTCTGGGAGGGTCTCCAAGCTGCTGTGGAGCTGGGGTCCTAACCTTCCCCCATCAAAGCTCATGTGGATCATCAGGTGACTCTGTGCCTTGTGCTTTCCGCAATGCAGGGTGGGGCAAAAGTAGGCTTCTGGTTGTGTGTGCCGAAAATAATACAATAATTAATAAGTAATAATACAAGAATAAACTCTGTTTTGTGTACTCACAACTGTAAACCTACTTTTGCCCCACCTTGTATTTTGTCTGCCACAACTCACACTTGCAAGGTGGCAAATGAACCTTCACGTGCCCATTGAGTACCATGTAGGGACCGGAAGTACTGGGCAGGTGATCTGGAACTGGGGTTGAGGTATGTGATGTCACCAACAGGCAACCACAGTCCCTCACAGATGTTATGGCTCTGGATAAAACTAAAGGGGCTGCTATCTTGGTGGTCCTGTGCAAACCTTCCACAGGGGAAGGGGTGACTTTATTAGACTTTTTAAAATCTTGCAAACAAGATCCACACAACTGTCTTCACAAACCCCAGCTTGGCGATCTTAGGTGCGGTTCAGTCCCTCGTCTCCGTGGTTCTAGGGGTCCTTTCCAAGCTCGCCCAGAGAGCCTGAGGAAGACGAATGGCCATGGCTTCGTTCCTTTAATCTTTATTCTTCCCTGTGTGTCTGGTTCCCTCCCAGACACCAAGAGATGCCACAGTGAGCCAAATCAGATGTGGGCCCTGCCCTTGTGGACTTTACAGTCTAAGGGGGACAGAGATTAATTGACCACAAGAATAAATGCAAAGTTATATGGCCAGATGGCTTTCTTTTTGGAATATTAATCTTCCTTCTCCCCCTGGCATTTCTTCTTACTCTGTAGGACAGTGAGACTCAGACATTTACTGCCGCAGGGGAGGGATGGCCAGTGGATGTTCTTGCTTATTAAGTATCAAAAACTGAAACCTGTGTGTGTGGGGGCGGGGATGGCGGTTGTAGAGTGGAAGGAACCCCAAATTTGGTAGACGCAGGGTGCTCCAGGGCCTCAGACCAGCTGGCACTCCCTGTTTGCCGGCTGGGTGAGGGCAGATGGATGGGAAGAGCTGCCGGGGAGGCAGTGGAGATGGGCCATGTGCTTGCCCGAACTCCTCCCTGCTCCCCACCCAAGCAGACAGGACCTGTGTCCCTACTCCCATGGCAATGCCTGGGGACGTGGAAAGTCTTGGACTGTTCCCCTAGCCACAATAGCACCGATGGTAGGGTGACTCTGAGCAGAGTCTTAAAGGCAGCCTGAGTCTCCTGAGGCCTGGCCAGCTCTTCCACCCACCGGCCGAGGCTAACTGGGGGCAGCGGGCACCAGTCCTCCCAACTGCCCTGCTGTTGGGCTCACACCTCAACTACCAGGTAGGCTGGGTAGTTTTTGACTGGGGGAGGAAAATGTTCCTCTTTCACTTTTTTTTTTTCACATAAGCACATGAGTCACCCTGGCTTCTTGAGCTCAGCGGCACTTGGCACTGGCTTTGACTACCGGGCGTGCCCTGGGCTGCTGCGGCCCCCAGCCCTGACCAGCCCACACTCACCCAGTGAGAGTGGTGCCTCTGTGGAGGGTCAGGGGTCCATATGGGGGTAGGCGGAGGAACCACTGGCTTGACTCTCCCCGACAGGGTCTCCGCTATCCCCTAAGCCCCTGCGGGCTGGGCCACCCACTGGGGGCCTGCTTTCCAGATGCAGAGAGCCCTGGAGTGGGAGGCTTGGATGACCCCGACCACACCCCTAGCTGGCCTTGTGACCTGTGCAAGTCATGTTCTCGCTCTGAACCTCTTTCTCCGTTGGTAGAACAGGGACAATGCCGATGTGGCTGACAAAATAAAGACTGAAAAACAAATCTTCTCATCACAATGATAGACTTCTTTTTAATCCTCACCTGCGGACATTTTTTATTGTTTTTAGAGAGAGAGAAAGGGAGAGAGAGAAGTATCAATGTGAGAGAGAAGCATGGATTGGCTGTCCCCCATACACACCTGGACCAGGGATTAAACTCGAAACCTAGGTATGTGCCCTGACCGGGAATTGAACCTGCAACCTTTTGGTTATGTGATGATGCTCCAACCAACTGTCCAGGGCAACAATAGATTCTTCGGCACTTCCTGTGCTGTGAGCCAGGCACTGTGTTAGGATTTGGCTTGGATTATCTCCTGGTTTCCTCCCTCATCCCCATGAGGTGGGCATTACTATTATCCCCATTGTATGGATGAGGAAACTGAGGCACGGAGAACTGTTGGGGAGGAAAAATTTTCCTTCTACACTTCTAGGTTCTTTGGCTGGTCTAATAACCAAATTAGCACAAGATGGATTAACAGGAGGAGAAAAAAAACAAATTTAATTACATATGGGGGCCCCATAGGAATATGAGAGCCACAGGCCATCAGGAAAAAAAAGCTTGTATGTCATCCTGAGCTCAGGAGAAGGGGATAGGGGTCCCGGGCTTCAAAGGGAAGAAAGACAAGTCACAAAAATTTGAGAAGAACAAATGTTTGGTAAATAAATGTTTGCCATGCCATGCAGAGACAAGGGCACACAGAACAAACCCTGGTCTCCAGGCCCTGCTGAGCTCTTCCCGTGCTCACCATACCTAGCCCGTGCTCTTGGTAGTTGTCTCTCGTGACTGTCCTCTTGCTGGCACAGGCCCTCTATCTAATTCTTTTAGGTAATTAAGCAGGAGGTATAAAAGCTCTTTCTGAGTTTTTAGGGCCTTGATTAGCTTCAGCTTAAAGTAATCCATGTGCCAAAGTGGCACATTCTAGAGAGATGTGTTCTGAGCCCCTTCAGAGTTCAAAAAAGATACTGAAGATCATGTAGCGTCTGGCCAAGTTGGGATCCCAGTGCAGGCTGCCCGGAGTCGGAGCCTGCACCATGCGCCCCCTTCCACACTGTAGGGCACTGACAGAGCTTTGCCTGGAGACGGGCCCCAAAGGGTCTCTCAGGCCACCTTGTCGTCTCATGGTATAGAGGGGACCGATGCTCAGGATGGGGATTGGGCTTGCTTATGGTCTCACAGCAGCCTAGACACCCCACAGATGCATGTAAGACATCGAGCATTACACGCACTTTTGGACAAAATGTAGAGGGAGAGGGGCTGAAGGGCGAGTTGATCACCAATGGCCAATGATCTAATCAATCATGCCTTCATAACGAGACCTCCATCAAAACCCCTAGACCGCGGGGTTTGGAGAGCTTTGCAGGTGAATGCATGAGGTGCTGGGAATCTGGCCCTCCCAGAGAGGGCATGGAATTCCCACGCCACTGTCCTACGCGTCTCCTTCATTTGGCTTTTCCTGAGTTGTGCTCTTTATACTTAGCCAATAAATATAAGTAAACTGTTTTCCTGAGCTCTGCGAGCCATTCTAGAAAATGACCAGCCCTGAGGAGAGGCTCATGGGAGTCTGATTTATAGCCCGTCGTTCAGATGCCCAGGTGCTGGTGGAGAAGACGCCAGGTATCTGGTGTCGGGGAGGAAGCAACCTAACAGTTGAACGTGCTACTGTGGTCTGTTCGACCCCAGAGAACGCAGCAACAACGGCCACTGAAATGGCATTACAGAAAAGTATTCAACGGCGTAGGGTTATGTTCCCAATATGTACAGTTAAGAATAAAGTAAGTGACCTATAGGAGGTGCCATCTGATCTCAATTTTGTTCTAAAAAGGTGAGTTGCCCTGGCTGGTGTGACTCAGTGGATTGAGTGCTGGCCTGTAAACCACAGGGTCGCAGGTTTGAATCCCAGTCAGGGCACATGCCTGGGTTGTGGGCCAGGTCCCCAGTAGGGGGCTCGTGACAGGCAACCACACATCAGTGTTCCCTCTCTTTCTCCCTCCCTCCCCCTCTCTAAAAATAAATAAATAAAATCTTTAAAAATAAAAAAAATTAGTATGTACATGGGATGATGGTTTACTTCTACTTTCTTAAAAGATTGTTTTTGGTGCTTTCTTGTAGCTACCAGATTTACTAAAAACATATATGGCTCTTGTAATCAGATCACCTGCCCAGCTGGCCACTTGCCAGGAGGTAGGAGGTGACTCACACAATAGATGTGGGCAGGGTGGTGTCCACTCCCCTTCCAGGGGCCTCCGAGCTCAGCCAGTGTCATGAATGTCTCCCCAGACTGCAGAGCAAGCCCCCGGCCCCAGCAAGGCCCATTCAGCTTAAGTCAGGAGCAGAACCAACATCCACATTCCCTGGGGAACTTGTTTTCCTGCAGTGCCCACTGGCAGTCTGACTTCTTCCTATGTTCATTGAATAAAAGTTTACTGAGCACCTATTGTATTCCTGGCATGGTTCCAGGTGCTGAGAATACAGTAGTCAACAAAATAGCAACATCATCGCCCTCATATTTATATTCTCATGGCACAAACAGTGGGCAGTTGAATAAATATGTAGCACAGTGTCAAGCAAAAAGAGCCTTGTGGGAAAGGCGAAGCCAGGAGAGATGGGGAGGGACGAGGGGAGCCATTTGGCGTAGGCTGGCAAGGGAAGGCCTCTCTGAGGAGGGGGTATTGATTAGCCAGCTGAACACTGAGAAGGTACTAGCCACGGAGGTACCAAGAGCGGAGGGGTCCAGAACAAGAAAGCAGAAAGCTCAAAGGTCCTGGGGCATGCACGATACTTGAGGATGAGGAAGGAGGGGCAGTGAGGCTAGAAAGAGAGAGATGGTAGGGGATGTGAGGGGCCAGATCGCATCAACCTCGTGGGCTGAGATGACAGGTGCCGGCTTTTTTTTTTTTTTTTTTTTCTGAGTGAGATGGGAGTTTTTAGAGGGTTTGCAGCAAAGGAGTGACAAAACCTGACTGATGTTCAACAGATGGCCCTGGCTGGGTGGAGCCACCCAGAAGCGGCTGCTTTAATAATCCGTGGGGGAGACACGGTGACCGCTGGCACACAGGGCTGCTGGGGCAGTGGGAAGGCGGTGAGTGCTGGCTGCACTGGGAGCTGCAGACTTCCTGCTCACTGGCCGCCATCACCAACAGGGATGAGCCGGTGCTCCCTTCTCAGAGGAGGGGGTGAGTGGGACCAACCTGGCTCCTGGCTGGTGCCTGGGGTGGTCAGGGCACAGCGGCAGCAGCTGCCAAAATCAACTCCCCCCCCAGAGGGAGGCCAGGGGACATCCGGAGGGATGCCAGGCACACAGACTGTTTCATTCATGTGGCAGATACTTACTGAGCATTTGCATGAGAGCAGCTGTTAACAAAACAGCAAAACTCCTGACCCCATGGAGCATCCGTTTGAGTGAAGGGAGAGAGACACTGAAGACATAAACGAGCGAGCGATACAGTCAGATGATGCTGAGTGTGATGGAGGGAGTGAGCGGGGGAGGTGGGATTGTAGGCACTGCCCCCCCCCCTCGTGTTCCATCTCCTTTTCCCACTTGACTTGCCTTGTATTTCATAGCACTTCTTTCTATCCTTCTAATGTTCTGTATAAATTATTTACTTATTATGTCGAAAATTTACTTTCTGCAACCCACCCTGCCCTCCTGCTGGAAAGGAGACCCCACGAGGGCAGGGCTCTTTGTGAGCTGGCTCAGCACTGTCTCCCCAGAGCCTAGAATGTGATGAGTGGGCGGGCAGATCTGCCCGCACAGAGCCCTCTTCCCCTCAGGCCGGCAGCTCTAGTCTAGCAACTGGCCGAGACTGGTCGTCTTCACTCTCCGCCCAGTCACCCAGGCTGATGTTGGCATGTAGATGGGATGGTGTGGTCCGAGCTATATACCACATAAGTCAGCCATGGAGCGCAGGCTGGAGGGACAATGGCCCCCTCTCCTCACCACCCTTCTCCATCTCCCTCTCCCCCCAGCGTCAAGGGCAAAGGCTTTGAACTGAGCACCAATACTGAGCCAGCATCACAGATGTGGGATCCTCGAGGTCAATAGCCCGCACTGTTCTGGGGCAGTGAGAGGGGGAGGTCCCTTGGCCTGCACCCCCATATTTCATGCAAAGATATTTTCCACTACCTTCGGATACATATCAAGGGCATATGAGCCAGCAATGCTTAGTTTTGTAAGAAACTGTCGAACTGTCATCTAAAGTGGCTACACCTTTCTCCTCAAGAAAAAAGTTTTTAGAAGAAACCAGATATTTGACCCGTGTTCTTCCAGAGTGGACTTCACTGGTGTTTTCTCATTCATCCCTCTATCCTCTGTAATTCTGGTAAACTGGAAACTGGTTTTTGAAGCTTGACCAGATTCAAGTTTGGCTTTTTTTTCATTAGCAAGACAACCTCATGGTGCCTCATGCTCCCGTCAGGAGGCACACAATGTCTGCACGGAATGTCCCAGGCCTGGGATGTCAGCGGCTGTGGCTGTTCAACATCGAGATCTATCATCCCTCAGGGGCTGCAAAATGGTGCGATTCTAATCCTATCATCCCTGCCTTATTTATTAGCTGGCTTACTTCTAAAAAGAGAAGTGTCCCTCTTCTACAATTTGGGTCCCCAGCAGTACCGTTTGTGTGAGAAAGACTTGATTCTTCTCCTTTATTTTCCAACTAATTACCTTTCGAAGGCGTGATGCTAATGATTAACGTTTGTAGAGCGCTTACAGATCACCAAATGTTTTTTATCAACACCATCCCATTTAATTATCACAACAACCCTGGGACGTAGACAGGACAGATGGTGTTGTTTTTTCATCTTTTATTTATTTATTTGTTTTTGCAGATGAGGGAACTAATGTCCAGAGGAGAGGCTTGCCCGAGCTCCGAGAGCTACTAGGGTAATCGTCACCAACATCTAGGAAACCCTGCCTCTGCCAGACGCTGTTCTCCAAATGGGAACGATCACATTTGCTTCTCACAACAAGAGACAGGAAGGGGGCAGGGACTGTCCCCATTTCACAGATGAGGAAGTTCAAGGCCCAGAGAGGTTGAGCTAACCTGCTCAAGGTTAGACAATAATAATAGTGGTTATCATTTATGGAGCACTTGCTGTGTGCCAGGGTCCTTGGTAAGTGCTTCAAACAACCTGACAGCGTTCTGTCATCTGCTGTGGGAAGAGTTCTCAGCACATGTTAGGTGCCCGGACTCTTCATGGCAATTTTATGTTAGCCACGTGTTACCATGTGGAGGGACACTGAGGGTCAGAGTGGCTGAGTCACATTCACCAGGCCCCTCGTATGTGACCAAGCTGGCTTCCAATCCAGGTCTGCTCTGTATTACACTGTCTCCAGCCACTGCACAGCCGGGACTGGCATCCAGATCTTTGTACCTGCGTCTATGCCTCCTCCTTTTCCACTCTCCAGCACCCAGAGTGTCTGACCCGGAGCAGAGGCCTTTCCCAGTAAGCGAGTAGCTGCCTCCTGCCTTCTCCACCCTCTGATTACCAACCCATCAGCCAGAGAGAAACGGCTGTGATTGGCATTAATTAACAAGGGGGAAGAGAGGTGACCAAAAAGGAAAGAAAACTCATTACTTGGCAAAAGAATTAGTGGTTTTAGTGCTTGCATTGTCCCCAGATATAGCTGGCTCGCCCTCTAATTGCTGCTCTCCACCACTTTTCTTCCAGGACCAGGATATTAAGTCCACTCAGGCGCACAACGGATTGAAAGGACAGGTGTCCTCTTGGCCCAGCAAAGAGGGGCGGGAGGCGGCGGGGCCTGCCGGGACAAAGAAACCCACCGTTGTCCAGGCCACCCTAGTGCCCATCAGCCAACATCACAGGGGGCTCAGCCATGATGGCCTTAATGATAATTGTGACCCTGGGTGAATGTTGTCGCTGCTGCCGCAAGCTGACACAAACAGTCATAAACGGGGGTCCTTAAAGGGACGTTCTCTCATAATGAGATTCTGTGGCCTGCTTCCTACACGGGGAGAGGCCCTTTGGAAGGCAGAGGAGATTGGGGAGAAGACAGGCGGTGGAAAAACAAGAATCCAATTAAACCCTCAATTCGAGCAGAGTAAATGAATTTGACTTTAGGTGATCAAGAGAGAGAAAACTTCTAATTAGACACACGGCAATGCTGGGGCTGAGCACGCTCGTGACCCGCCCTCCTGCCCGCCCCCGTCACTTTTTAGATAAATGTTAAGGATTAGAATGAGATGTAATTAAAATCCATCAGTCCCGTACACTTTCTGCGGATGGGGTTTGACGCTGCTCACCTACTTTCTCCTTTGTCAGGAGCTCCCGCCCCCTTCCAGCTTCTGAGTTCTGATTGGCTCTTGTCATCAGCCAATCCCTTTTGAGCAGGGGGAGGGCTAACGCAGGAGGGGGCGAGCGTTTGGTGGTCCTTCAAACACAAAGAGAAGATTGGGACATCTGGGCTTATCTGGACTGGCAAGTTGGCAGAGGTTGTAAACTGGAGGCCGTGGGACAAAGTCTGGCTCATATGTGAGTTTAAATAATTTGAAACGCATTTTTGGCACCGCCAAATCAGCATATTTCACATAAATATTTGGATTTTCTGGTTTCTTTCGGAACATCCTAGATCTGGTGGTAATAGGCTTGTGTGTATTCTCAACAGCGCCCATTGGCTCAGGCTGAATAGCGGCCACCATTTAGACGGGATGCTTGTGCCCCCGCTCTGACACCTCCAGTTTCCTGATTCACTTACCCTCCTGGCCGGTCAGCCCCGCAGACATCGCGGTGTGCGAGCTCTGGTTTAGGTTTCAATCTCTAGGTGAAGGGAGGAGCCTAAGGGTCCACTCTGAGTCCCCTCGCAGCCCCCATGCCGTTGCTTATGCTGAATGCTCTGCCTGGAAAGCCCGACTTCACGACTTCTCGTGGAGTCCCACGCATCCTTCAAGGCTCCGTTCAAACGCAATCTCATCCAGGAAGAGCCTCCCACCTCCTCAGCAGGAATTAGTCTCTGTCCTGGCTTTTGCGATACTCAGTGTCTGCCGCCCGACAGCCGCTCTCTGGTGTGGGATGGTGTATCTCCTCGCCGCAATAGGCTGTGAGTTTTCTAAGAGCAGGGTCAGGTCTGATTTGTCCTGACTCCCTCCGAGCTCCCAGCACAGGGCCCAGCCCGGGGTAGACGCCCAGTGAATGTGAAGCTAAGGAAACTGAGCCCATCCGGGGCAGTACCAGCTTGGGCAAACACGGGAGTGACCGATGCCCCTGTCGCCTCTTTCCAGCCCTCTTTACACTTCTCACGGTCCCCTCTTCTTCTTCTTTCACAGCCTGCAGGCTCAAGGCTGGAGGAGATTATTGACAGAAAGGGAATTTCTGTAAACAGAAATTCACCTGTTGTTTAACACGACAGAAAGATGTGTCATTGGTGAGATTGCAGGCACACGAAGATGAAAGTTCCATTGGGGAGAACTCCAGAAGCGAGGTCTACCGGGAGATGCATACAGACTGTGATTTCTGTTGTGGTCCTTCCAGTTCCCACACCCAGCTGTGATCCAGTGTCACGGGTCACCCACTTGCCCTATCTGAACCTCAGGGTCCTCATGTGAAAAATGATAATAATATTGTAGTGTTAGTGCCTGACAATTCGCTTTTCTAGACTGTAATGTAGGTGCCTGACATCAAGCTTTCGACTGCAGAGGCCTCCTCTTTGCCAAAGACGTCCATCTCGAATAAACAACTGAAATAAACAAAGAGCCAGGCTGCACGCCACGCCCCCGCTCCCAGTCCTCTTTTTGGAATCCCTGGGTGACCTGCAGGACTGACTGCTACAATAGCCCTGCGTTTCCCTTCTCACACTTTAATTCTTGTTCTTGTGGTTGCAATCTGCCAATAAAAAGTGAATTGCAAAACCCTAGGCCCCCACCTTCAACCTCAATAAAGGCAGAACCCCAGGCCTGCTCTCCCTCTCCCCCCCCCGCCCCCAGGTTGGAGACCTCGCTGTGTGGCTCTGAGTATGCTGTGTGCCCGCCAGGGGCCTCTGAGTAATAAAGCTTGTTTTTTCAAAGTCCCTGATGGTTGTTGCTGGGGTGTGTCTGCAATCATAATAAAAATCACAAGGTTCTGTTCCACTGCAACCTCGGCTCTGGTGGGGGCAATGTGTGAGGGGGCTGCCGAAAGAGCACAGGCCCAGGTGAGGCCCCAGGCGTCCCCCGCTGATAGTGTCACTGTCCATAGGCCAAGACTGATGCACAGCAAAGACATCGAGCATGTTTCTTAAAAAGGAAACATTTCCACATGACCCAGCCACTGCATTCCTGGATATGTATCCAAGAGAAGTGAAAACACATGTCCACACAAAGACTTGCACACGCATGTTCATAGCAGCATTATTCATGATTCATAATAGCCTAAAAGTGAAAATATAAATGTCCATCAATTGGTAAATGGGTAAACAAAACATGGCATTTGCACAGAAAACTATTCAACCTTTAGAAGAAACGAGCTGATAGGTACTAACTGGAACATGGATGAACCTCAGAAACATACTGTGGGAAAGGAGCCACACACAAAGGTAGCATTCTATTCACACAGAGGCCCAGAAAAAGCCAATCTACAGATGCAGAAAGTAGGTTAGTGGCTGCCTGGGGCAGGAAGGGGGTAAGACAGGGATTAACATAAATGAGCACAGGGATGTTTTGGGGGTAATGAAAATGTTCTAAAACAGATGATGGTGGCTGAACTACTTGATAAGTTTACGAAAAATAATTGCATTGTAAAGTTGAAGTGGGTAGATTTTATGATATGTAAAATACTCCTCCGTAAAGTTGTGAAAAATCGCCTTCTGCACAGAGTGGTGGAGAAACACACCAGTGACGGCACACACGCAGCGCCCAGCTCAGTCCTGGGCGTTGCCGGGTACTTCATAAAGCTTTGTTCTGCGGTTTTCCACCTGCAGAACTCTCTGTGACTCAGGGCAGTGTCCACGATGGGGCAAAACAGCTGTGGTTTCTGGTTTCCATCTGAGGCATTGCTTTAAGGACACTTTAAATATCTGCTTCTCACCTCTCCAGGCTCCATGGGTCTTCTCTTGGAGGGCCTGACACCTGCCCCCTCCTGTGGCCTCCTCCACCCCTGACACTCAGTGTGTCACCATTGTGACAGCCCCTGGCCAGGCATGCTTGCTCCAGGGTTCTACCTCTTTCTCATTAGTCCTGCAGGAGATGCCAGGCTGCGCTCCGACCCTCCACTGGCTCCCCAGCAAAGCCTCAAGGCCAAAGCCAAAGCCACTGGCCTGCAGGCTCTGCAGGTGGTTTTCTCCCACTCTTTCACTTCACTGCTTTGCCTTCAAACAGCTTTCTCCCTCGCCCTGGAACTGACAGCCTTTGTTCCACCTCTGCACCTTTGCCAGCTGCATTACTTCTGCTGGGACAGCCTTCCCACCACCCCAATTCTGATGATATACCCTTCTCTGAGCACCGGCCACCAGCAACACTCATCGGAGAGGAAGAGCCAGTTGGACTCAGATGGACTCAGACGGTTCTAGACCTGGCTCTGCCACCTAGCAGCCGAGACACCGAAACACCCTGAGCCTCAGTTTCCACAGAAGCGAAATAGGTGTGGTATTAATATGTTACATATAGAACAGGTTAGTGTCTTTCTTGCTCACAAGATTGTGATGTCTGAGAGTGCAGGGATCATGGACTACACACCTCCCTGTCCCCTCCGGAGTGTAAGTCCTGGAGACCTAGGCCAGCAACTGGCACAGGGCTATGTTCAATGGCTCATCTGTGGATGGATGGATGGATGGATGGATGGATGGATGGATGGATGGACGGATGGATGAGTGAGTGGATGAATGGATAAATGAATGAATGAATGAGTATCTTGGTTGTTTCTTTTTCTAGTGCTGGTGCATGTTTGGCAAATGGCCCTTCCCCCTCTTGCCTGCCATTCTTCCAACAAGTCTTTGCTTTGGTGTCCCCATGTGCTGACTGCTGGCGTGGGGTTCGGGCCGTGGAAGAGAGGCTGTGACGGTGCACCGCTCCTCCTCTGCTTGGCTCTGTGCTCTGTTCTTCCACTCACAGCAGTGCTCCTGGCCCTGCTCCCCTCCAGGCCTGCCTCTGGCCCTTGGGATTTGGTCTCTTTGGTGTTTGAGTCCATGGCAGATGGATGTTGTCATTCATTCATTCATCTCATATTTCCCAGGGTACCACTTGTGCCAACCAATATTCCAGGCTGGAGAGCAGGACAAATAAGGATCCCTGCCTTCCTGAGCTATTTTCTAGTGTGGGAGAAAGATGGCATATTAGTGATAATAATAACTAACTTAATAAGCAAGCTGTTTTTTTTTTTTTTTTTTGGAGCATCTGCTAACAATGAGTGCCACAGGGAATGAGTCTAGTGACAATTTTGAAGGGGTTGTCAAAGCAGACCTCACAGAGAGGACACCATTGGACAGGGGCTTGAAGAAGGAGCCATACTAATCTCCGGTGGAGGTCAGAGGGTTCAGGCAGAGGGAAGAACAGAGGCAAAGGCCCTGAGGCAGGAGCCCGTCATGTCAGGGTTGGGGGTGAGGCCAGGGAGGTGACAGAGGCCAGTCAGAGGCCATGGGTAGAGCTGAGCCTTTGCTCTGGATTGAGAGGGAGCCGCTGGAGTGTTTTCAACAGTGAGTGAAGTGACCAGACTTCCATCTTCCCCTGACCGTTGTGTTGAACACAGGCTGCGGCCGTAACAGCAGCTGACATTTTTCAAGAACTTGCCCTCCCCCTGGCACAACTCCAGGTCCTTTACCCATTTGAACTCGCTCTTCACAACCACGTGTAGTGGGGACTATTGTTCCAGTTTTAAAGAGATGGATGAGTGAGCTTCAGACAGGCAGTTTGCTCAAGTGCGCAGAGCCTGTAGGTGATAAGGCTGGGTCAAACCCAGCCCGCAGTCCAGCTCTGCACGGCCTCTTGGGTGGGTCAGCGCAGGCCTGTGAATTCGGATTGACCTAAATGCAAAGACTCATCCCATTTGATAGCTGGGGGACTCGGGCAAATTACTCAACCCCACCTGTACACTGGAGAGCAAAATACCAACCTCGGAGGGTACCAACATAAGACAGGTCACGTGGATACAATTCTCTGTGTGTTGGGGTAGGATTTCCTTAGGAGCTGAGGGTTGGGCTGCTCAGCCTGACCACCTTCCAAACCCCAACTCCCTCTCCTGTCCCAGCGAAGGATGCGGTGACCTTTGAAGATGGTGTGTCACTGGGGAATCTTGGTCCACTCTCTCCCTTTCTCTGGGCCTCTGTTTATCCTTCTGGAGAGAGGAAGGGCCTGTGTGGCACTGGCCTAGGTCTCTCCCATCTCTGAAGTTTAATAATTGACCTCGGTAGCTTTTGCCTACCCTCCCCATCCACCTGCCCCAATCTCTGCAGCCCTTGCTCAGGGCCCCAGGAAAGTAGAGCACCCTGACAAGGACATAAGGATCTGACAGAGCCCTCAGCTCTTCACCCAAGGCCTGCTGCTGGGAGGCGGCCAGGCCTTCTCATGGCCAGATATGTTGAAACCCCTTGCACGTAGGGACTCCACTGTGAGAGCTGCCTGCACACCCGGTGGGGACCAGCTGTGCTGCCCGAGCATGCCCAGGACCCCCGGGGGTCCAAAGCAGATGGCTGCTCTCAGAGCCTAATTATCCACCTGCCCACGGCCCCACATAGACCCTCGCTGCCACCGTCATCTTCTGCCTTCCTTGCCCTGGGGAGGCAGGAGAGGAAGGAAGGAAGGAGAGCAGCAAGCAGGCCAGCCGGCTGAACAGGGTGGCCTGTGGGCTCAGGGGGATGTTCTGGGAACAGACTCCAAGGAACATGCATTTGTTTGGGAGAAGGGGCCCAGCTCTGGAGGCAGTTGTTTTAGTTCTGACTCTGCTACATCCCAAAGAGGTTGCTCAAGCTCTCAGGGCCTCTGTTTTTCTGTCTGTGAAATGGGTGTTACATTAATTTATTTTTCCCAGGGGGAGGGGTAGCTCTGAGAGGAAGGCTGGGCTGCCACTGATGGGAAGGCTGGTCTCTGGCTTGAGCACACCCTTCAACCATGGCGCTGGTCACGCTGGCTTATGAGTTTCATTTCTGTCTCCCATCGGGCTGGGTGCCCAGGAGGGCTGGAGCTGGGTCTGATTAGTGTTTCCAGTGCCCTGCACACAGCATGGTACATTGTTGGTATTCTGCAGTTGGTTACTGAAATATAAATAATGGAAAATGCTTGCCACTGAGTATTTATATTTTTCATTTTAGGTTGCTGTCAGGGCTACTTCGTGGCCAAATTGAGATTAATGAAGTTTGTCTCAGAGCCCTGCCCACTTTACTCTCCATGTCCTTCTCTCTCTTCACTTGGTATCCTCCATCTTCTTCTATCATCACTCAGCTGTCATGCAGGAAATGATCTGTGTATCTAATTTATACTAAAATGAAAAGGACTGATAGGACTATCTGTCATTCTTTATATTTCTGTAATGGACAATCTGTAATCCAGAGGAATGACATTTAATGGCCAACCACAGGCAGTTCAGTGCCCCTTGCCAGCCTCATCTCCTGGCACTCATCTTTTTTCTCTTTCCCCTTCCCCCATCTTGTGCATTTCTGGTTCTATGACACCAGATAGCATGGTGGCTCTCTGGGACTTCAGAGGTGATCATGGCCTCCCAATGCAAGATGGGAAATATGGTCCTCCAGCCTTTGCTTGACACCCCACAAACCAGGAAGTGCAAGTGACCAGGAGCTCACCACCTGTATGCAAGCCCATTCCATTGCTATAACTAAATTGAAAATTTCTCTCCATCAGTCCATCTCTCCCTTGTATGCCCTCTGGAGCAAGAATAAAAAAGAGTAACTTTGTCCTCTTTGACATAATAGCCCTTCCCTTAAATAGACACCTCTAGACTTGCTGCGTCCTGAACACGCCCTGAATGTAATTCTCTCCCCCCAGCCTTTGTTCTTTCTCTCTCTTCCTGCGCCCTCTACCTTTTGAGGTCACTCTCTAGTCTGAGGCCATCCTGTGCTCTTGCTTTATTTGTAGAGCAAGCATGATGGGCAGAAGCCTGAGCTCAATGGCCTTGGGGTTCTTGCCCAGCTCAAGTTCTCAGAAGTCCTTTGAGGAATGGGTTTGGGGAGTTCTGTCAACGTTAGCGATGTAACACCAGCTGATGTTTATTGAGTATTCACTATATACCAGCTGCTCATAGAAGGGGTTTTTCATGGACTACCTGAGAAAACCCTCACAGCAATGCCTCAAATAGACATGATCTTTATCCCCACTTATTGATGGAAAAACTGAGGCACTGGGTCATTTTGTAATGTCCCTAAGGTCAGCTAGCTAAAAGTAATGGAAGCAGGATTTGAACCGAGATTGTTTGATTTCATGGGGTATGTTCTGACCACCAAGATCTGGTAAACATTTGATGCTTTTGTCATGCAGGCCTGCGTGTGTATGTATGCACACACTCAGCACACAAATCACACCACATACTCACATACATACTACACACCACAGAGGCACATCATATATCATACACACCATGAACACCACATACACTTCACACCACATTACATATCACACACATGCTTACTACATACCACACACACACACTACGTATACCACACACAAATACACAGAGCTTTATTGGCTTATGTAAATTTAAAGTGTAAAATTGATAAGCTTTCACTCATAAAACCATCTGTGCAATGAGGGTAATAAGCATATCTGCCTTCCCTAAAAGTTTACCTCTCAACTCTCTGTGGTTCCTCTCCCCCAAACAACCTTCTCCCCATCCAGTCCACAACTGATCTGTTTTCTGGTTTATATTTTCTAGAACTTTCTAGAATAACTGGACTATCCTATGATACATGCACTTTTTGTTTGGCTTCTTTAAGTCAGCATAATGCTTTTGGGATCCATCTACACTGTCGTATGTCGGTCATTCATTTTATTGCAGAATAGCATTCCGTTGGCTGTATGTGTATCCAGTCACCTGCTGATAGACCCGGGGTTGACTTCAGGTTTTGGCTATTACGTGTAAAGCTGCAGTTAGGATTGGGTATGTATGGTGATTACCAGGAGAGCAGGGTGCGGGAGGTAGAAGAGGGTGTAGGGCAGGGGTGTCAAACTCATCTTCACCGGGGCCACATCAGCCTCATGGTGGCCTTCAAAGGGCTGAAATAATTTTAGGACTGTGTAACTGTTAAGGAGTTGAAATTACATTCGGCCCTTTGAAGGCCACCGTGAGGCTGATGTGGCCCCGGTGAAGGTGAGTTTGACACCCCCAGTCTAGGCAGATACATGATGATGGAAGGAGACTTGACTCCGGGAGGTCAGCACACTACACGTGTGTGTCGTGTAGCAGAGTTGTACACCTGAAACCTGTACAATGTCATTAACCCATGCCACCCCGGTCAGTGCAGTAAGAATAACACTGAATCAACATAAATGAATGTTAAGAATTAGAAAAAGATTTGTGTACAGGTCTTTGTATGGATATGTGTTTTTATTTATAATGAGTAGATATCTAGGAGTGGAATGTTTGTATCATATAATAGGTGCATATTTCACTTAAGAAACTGCCAAACTGTTTGCCAAAGTGGCCAAGCCACTTTCCGGTCCTGTCAGCAGCCTGTGAGAGTTTCAGCTGAGCCGCTCCTCCTCCGACTCCCAGGACAGGCAGCCGTGACACAGCTGTGCGGTGGTTTCTCACTGCAGTTTTTTTATTGCTCTAATAGTTACTGGTGTTAAGCATCTTTTCATTAGCCTATATGCCATCTTCCATGTATCTTCTTTGGTATCTGCTCAATGTTTTACCTGTTATTATTATTATTATTATTTTAAAAATTAGGTTGCCGTAGTTGTGATTTTAAGATCTCTCCCCATCACCAGACTGAAGAGTCTGTGAAGGTAGAGGCTGTGTCTGCTCTGTTCATGTGGATAAATGAGGGTCAGGGCCCAGTGCAGGGCCAGGGATACGGTCAGCACTCCATGAATGTTTGATACATTTTGAATAAGTTTGAGTGAATGAATGAGTGAGTGAATGAATGAATTAATAAGTGAATGAATGGCATTTCTGTGTGAGCCTGGAGTTGGCCAGCTACGCCTGGAGCAATGTCAGGAGAACCAACAAGAGCCACCAGCGAGTGGCAGGAAGAGTCTAGAGTGAAGGGGAGAAGCAGAAGCTGGAAGAACAAGACGGAGCCCACAGAGACACACTCAATCTGGGCCCCCATGAAGCCCCCCCCACACCTGGCTCCAGACCCTCCAGTGTGGCCAGATGCTTTTCCAGTGCGCTAATTCCAGCCAAACTGTGAAAGACTCACGGGTCCCATAGCAGGTCCCAGACCATCCCTCCTTCTATCCCTCTCTGTTATCAGCCCCCGCCCATCACAGAGGTCGGGAGCCTTATCCCAAAGGAATGACTGACTGTCTAAGGAAGGGGAATGACAGTCCTGGTGAGAGACTCTGCCGGGGGGATTTCAGGGCAGTTTTAGCTGCAGCTGTGTGCCCTGTTCAGCTCGAATAGCTTCAGACTCTGACCATTAAATGGTGTTGCCTTGAGGGTGGAATTGACCCCATAACCACAAGACTGAAGTCGCAGCAAGCTTCCTGAAAGACAGAGCGTATGGGGAAGGCTTCCAAGAAGTCTGAGCACCGCCCCCTCCCTTGTCCTCAGAGGAGGTCTCCTGCTCACGAAGGGTACCACATTTCGAGGGTTAGAGTTACTTCCCAGTGGTTTTTCTCTCAGTCACTGGGCTGGGGGTAGATGGCAAAAGCATTAATTAATTAGAAGCCAACATTTAAAATAGGTCATGAGTTCTGTAATCCTGCTTTGCCATCTTGCTCATTTTTAATGTCTGGTTGGCCTCAACACAAGGATGCCTTGAAGGTTCGGGGCGATCTCCCTGGGGCCAAAGGCTGTGGAAGGAGGCCTTCACCACCTCCCAGTCCCCCCAGAGATCCCCACTGTCTTCTCCCCGAGCCCCAGCAGTCCCAGCTCTTCAGAGGACACAGGAGGCTTTCAAAGAGCAGGGCTGAGCTCAGGGACCCTGGAAGAACCCAACCCCCAGCAGCCTGCGTGGACTTGATCTCCCCAACTTCCACTTAAGTGCAGGGCAGACGTGATGAATCCATTTTGCTGCTGAAGAAATCAAGACTCAGCTGCATAATTGTGGTGGACATGAGTGCTATTTGCCTGGCTCTCTGTTCTCTGAGCATGTGGTAGGATTGTACTTCCTGCAACCTGTGCTGTTGGGTGGGGTCATGTGGCCATTTTGACCAATGGATGGGGAGCTGAAATGATGGGGGTCACTGCCAGGCTAAAGCATTTAGTTGAAGATACAAGATTTTCCAGATCATCCTTTCCCTCTGCCCTAGCAACCAGCAACATGTGAGATGGTAGCTGCTCCATTAGCCTAGATTCCTGAGTAAGAATCACACAGTGGAGATCCTGATCAGTCTGTGATGAACATGTAGTATGATTAGGAAACTGGCCTCTGGCCCTGGCCGGGTAGCTCAGTTGGTTAGAGTGTCTACCCATGCGCCAAGGTTGTGGGGTTCGATCCCACTCAGGGCGCATATGAGAATCAACCAATGAATTCATAAATAAGCGAAACAACAAATCCAAGTTTCTCTTTCTGTCAGGTCAAGAAAGAAAGGTGGGAAAGAAAAGAAAGAAGGAGAAAGAAAGAAAAAGAAATTAAGAAATTAGCCTCTGTGGTTGTAAGCCACTAAGATTTGGGGGTGTTTGTTACCGCAGTATCATGAGGCCTACCCTGACAGGCACGGCAAAAAAAATAACCCCATTTGCAGGGCATCTTCCACGCTTCAAGCCAAATGCGAGAAGTGTCTTATCTAATGTGCATGGAGGAGATGCAGAGACAGATCAGGACAGTGCAGGGGCGAAGAAGGTCCGCAACCAGAGCAGCAGCAGCAGGTGGGGGAGCAGCCAGAGGTTTGAGACGATTCAGGAGGGGGTGCGGACGGGACGGGAGACTAAGGGGACAGAGGGTGCTCAGGTTCCCGGCTCGTTTATCCTGTGGGCTGTGCAGTTTGCACTGGTCTAGTTGACAAGTGCATGGCACTGTTGACTCATCGGGAGAGTGTGGTTACCCAGGGTCAGAGATTTTTTCCACTTGTGTTCCCCTGCTAAGATACATCCTCCCTCCAATCCCTGGTCTCTTCTTGGACTTGACTTTAACATTCTCTTGACCTTATGTCACTTGGCCAGGAAGAGACTGGAGCTGGAGAGAAAATTTGCAGTGACCGGTTCCATACAGGCTTTGTGCAGGTGTTGTCACACAGTCCTGCCCACCAGTCGGGGCACACACCTCTCACTCCCTGTCCTGAGACGCCCCTGACAGTCCTCCTGGCAGTGTCCGTGGGGGCTCTCTGATGCACGACCAGCTCCAAGCGAGAGGGAGCCGACGCCCGTGGAGCCACTCTGGGTCATTGGGGGTGGGAGGCTGCTGGGTGCCTCCTGGGAAATTCTGAGATGCTCTCATAAAACCCCACTGGGGGTCAACTCTGTGGTGCGTCCTCGTCCAGGATTCCCCTCCCTCCCATTCCACTCTCCCACCCCATTTTTTAAGTCCTTGGAGAACCTTCCCGAATAAACTACTGGCACATGGTTTTGTCTTGGGCTCTGCTTTGGGGGAACCCAGGCTAAGACCCTAGTCTTTTGTAAACTTGGGCAGCTGGTTCTTTGAATAGAAGGAGGAGATTACATTTATCCAGATTACACGAAATTTAAACGCAAAATGGTCTGGTATCAACGAAGGCGGAGGCGTCAGATCAGAGGATCTCAGCATTGACCTTGCCATGCAGTTTTGTCTCTCAAATGGGGGAGAGGGGACCTGTTTCCTCTGGTCACTCAGGGAATCTCCTAGAGGGTCTGGCAATTTTCACTTGCTTCTTCTGGAAGCCTTCGGAGCTTTCCCGATGCTTCCTTTCTGGCTTGATCTGAAAATTAAAAAAAAAATCAGTGAGAAACTCATTTCACTTGTTCCTTTCCAGGTCTCTGAACTTGAAAATATAACAATATAAAGGTTTTTTTTCCCCAGCAGAATTATAAAGAGGACAGTGAGATGGTAGTCAGGCAGGAAGCCAGGAGGGATGAAGGAGGAAGATGCGACCCGCTGGGAAGCAAATAAAGAGAGATGGCGAATCAGAGTCTGGGGAGGACCCAGGTCACCTGCAGTGGGAGGGAGGGCCTCGCTTCTCTTTGCAGCTGGGGGACCTTAGCCCGGAAGAGGAGGCAGGCTCTGTGAGGAGCACGTGGGAAGGCAGGCCTGGTGGCCAGAGGAAGAAAGAGATTCACTGAGTACAAACACTAGTGGGCTGGGTTGGGGAGGAGATGAGGGTCGTGCTGAGCCCTGCAACTGTCCTCCTTTGCCTACATCAAGATTCGTGATGCGGGAAGGGAGAGCACAGAGAAGTCAGTTCTGGTGATGCAGACCCAGGAGGAAGAGCTTCAGGTCTGATAAAACACAGTCATAGACGGACATTGCAAATCCTTCTGGATCCACTAATGGATGAGAACTGGGGACAGGCGAGCACGTGGACCCAGAAACAGCACCGAGCCTCAGTTCTGTTTCTCAGGACCCGTCGCTTAGGCTCTCTGCTCTTGAAACATGTAAAGAACCATGGCAACTTAATAATGAAAAGACAAATAATCCAATTAAAAATGCACAGAGAATCTCACTAGATATTTTCCCAAAGTATACACACAAATAGCCAAGAAGCACATGAAAAGATGCTGGATGTTGTTAACCACTAAGGAAATGCAAATCAATACCACAGTGAGACACTAATTCACACCCGCTAGGATGGGTGTGAGTAAAAAGGCCCATAGTAGTAAGTGTCGGCGAGGATGTGGAGAAATCAGAGCCTTCCTACGTTTCTGCTGGCACTGCGGAGTGGTATACCTGCTTTGGAAAAAGGTCTGGTAATTCCTCAAAGGTTAAACACGACATTACCATATAACTCAGCAATTCCACACCTAGGTATGTACCCAGAGAAATTAAAGCATATGTCCACAGGAAAGTCTGTACATAAATGTTTACAGCAGTATTGTTCATAATAGCCAGATGTGAGAAAAACTCAGAGAACGAATGGAGAAATAAAATGTGGTGCATGTGTACAATGGATTATTATTTGGCAATAAAAAGAAATGAAACACTGATATATACTACAACATGGATGACCCTTAGAAATATTACGCCAGGAGAAAGAAGCCAGACCTGAAAGGTCTCATGTTATATGATTCCATGCGTACGAAACGTCCAAAAAAGGCATACTACGAGGCAGAAAGTTGGTTTCCTGTGTGCGGGGTGGGAGCTGGAAGGAGTGAAGTGTGACTGCTGACGGCTGTGGTTTTGGGGGAAGGGGGTGATGAAAGGTACTGGAATTGGTTGTGGTGATGGCTGCACAACTACATGAATGTACTGAAAGCCATTGAATCACACACTTTAAATAAGGGAGTTGTATAGTGTAGTATGGGAACAAACACAATAGTATAGTGTGTGAACACACCACACTGTACACTGAAAAAATGAGTATATTTCTCCTGCCCATTAGGGATGCTGAGCACCTTTCCATGCACCTGTTGGCCATTTGCATGTCTTCTTTAAAAAAAAAAAAACACAGGTTAATTTCCTCTGCCCATTTTTTAATTGCATTTTTTTTTCTGAGTTGTATGACTTGATATATTTTGGATATTAACCCCTCATCAGATATATGCCTTGCAGATATTTTCTCTCACTCCTTAGAATTCGTTTCCATTTTGTTGGTGCTTTCCTTTGCTTGGCAGAAGACTTAGTTTGACATGTTCCCACTTATTCTTTCTTTTGTACCCTTTGCTTTTGATGTCAAATCCTCCAAATCGTTGTCCTGACTGATGTCAAAGAGCTTACCGCCCTAGATTTTTTCTAGGAGTTTTACAGTTTTAGGTGTTAAATTTAAGTCTTTAATCCATTCTGAGTGTACTTCTGTGCACGGTGTAAGACAGGGTCCAGTTTCAGTCTTCTGCAAACGGCTATCCAGTTTTTCCAGCGCCGTCTGTCAGAGAGACAACGGTACGACCCTGTCCCCTTTGTGGTGGGTTAGTGGCCACACAGGCGTGTGTTTGTTTCTGGGTTCTCCATTCTGCTCAATTAACCTACGTGTCTGTTTTTGTGCCAACATCATACCGATTACTACAGTTTTGTAATATAGTTTGAAATTAAGAATTGTGATGCCTCCAGCTTTATTCTTTCTCAAGATTGTTTTGACTATTTCAGATCTTTTGTGACTCCATACACATTTAAAAATTGTTTTTTCTTTCTGTAAAAAATGAGAAATTTTAACAGAATTTGAAAGGGATTGCATTAAATCTATAGACTGTTTCCACTAAACACTGGGGACCTGCAAACCGAAACCGCAGTGAATGTCCTCTCACACGTTAGAATGGCTGTTCTCTCAAAGACAAGAGGTAGGTGCTGGTGAGGGTGGAGAGAAGAGGGAACTCTGGTTCACTATTGTTGGGAATGTAAATTGATGCAGCTACTAGGAAAACAGTATGAAAGATTCTCGAAAAATTAAAAAGAGAACCACCATATGTCCCAGCAGTCCCACTTCTGAGTATTTATCCAAATGAAATGAAAACAGGATTTCAAAGAAATTATCTGACTCCCACACTCATTGCGACATTATTCACATCAGCCACGATATGGAAACAACCTGAGTGTCCTAAGCAGGTGAATGCCTACAGAACCATGTGTACGTACAATGGAGTATTATTCCGTCATGAGGAAGAAGGAAGAAATCCTGCCATCTGCAACAGCACGGTTGCACCGTGAGGGCATTACGCTAAGTGAAATGAGAAAGAGAAAAATAAGTATTACTTGATGTCACTTAGATGTGGGATCTGAAAAAAGGCAAGCTCAGAGAAACAGGGGAGGAACAGTGGCTGCCAAGAAGAGCCTGGGGGTGGGAGAGACGGGAAGGAGGGTGGAGCACCACAAACTCGCAGCTATAAGGTGAGCAGGGTCTGAGGGTCTAACGTCTGCCACAGTGGCCGTAGTTGGGAACCCCATACCGCACAACTGAAATTTGCTAAGAAAGTAGAACTGAATCTTCTCATAAAAAAAGGAGGCAAGTATGTGAGATGATGGATGTGATGATAATTAGCTAGATGGGGAGAATCATTCACAATGTATTTGTGCATCAAGTCACCACAATGTGCACTTTAAATCTTACCATTTTATTTGTCAATTACAGCTCAATGGAGCTAAAAAAAAATAAAAAAAATGAATGCATTTTGTTGGACACAAATTGTACCTTAAAAAAGTTGAATGAAGAGTCTAATACGTGTGTGTGTTTGTGTGTGTGTGTGTGTGTGTGTGTGTGTGTAGTAGGCTCTGTTGTTATTTTCATTTTCAGAGAAAGAAGCTGAGGAACTGGAGCCCGGACAGGTTAAATGACTTGCCCAAGGGATCTGGGTCTCCACTGAGCCTTGTACAGATGCAAAGCATCCAGGCTGGTTGGCTTCAAGATGCTGGTGCATGAGCCATGGCAGCAACTCAAGTTGCAAGGCGAAGGCTCTGCATCTGCTGTTGGCATCAGGAAGGACCCAGGAATCACTTGGACGGGAAAGGCCTGCAGGCACCCAGCTGTCTGGATGCTGCCCGGAGCTCCCTGAGCTGCAGAGAGTTTCCACGTGAGGCCTGTCCCCTGTGGGGATGCCGTGCCTTCAAGGGGACCATGTGTATTTGTGCTGTTTGTTGAGGCTGTGTCATGTGCCAGGACCCAGAGAGGCTCTTCCCATTAAATACATCATTGCATAATGTACTCGGCCATGCCAAGAGGTGGATGCTGCCACTCCCCAACATTACACAGCAGGGAAGAGGGGGCTAGGGGCCTTGCTCAAGGTCCACAGCTGTACTGCCAGCCCACTGTGCCCTTGACAGGAGTTGGGGGACTAGACAATTCCAGTACCCAGTACCCAGGAGGCCTCCCATCCCCTTGGGCCTCCATCTGCATTGGACCCACCTCTCAGATCTCACACTCTCTTTCCAGGTCCTGGGGTGCAGTGCCTGCCCCCTGCCATCCGCAGCAGAGAGGTTGCTGCAGAGTCTCCAGGGCCCCAGGAGCTGGTGCTCTTCTCCACGTGACTGATGGCCAGTGGCTGGCCTGGGGCGATGGCTGCCTTGTGGCCCTGATTAGAGCCCTGGCCTGATTTGAGTACTGGCCCCGTTTCCGAGTTGGTATGTGACCCATTGGTCCTCACCACCCTTCTCGCAGCCTTGGATTCCCATTTCTCAAACAAGGGGCCAGACAGCGTGGTCAAAGTTTCCTGTGGCTTCTGATACAGTGTGGACCCCAAGCACGCTCAGCACCGGGGAAGGGACGCAGGGGGAGAAAGCTGGTGCCTGCAGCCCGTCAGCAGGGCCAAGGCTGGGCCACGGCTGTGTGCTCTGATTTCTTCAGCTTCATCTGGCTCCGGGAGCCCACCTTGACCTCAGTGACTGCAGCAGTTAGCTTCCTGAGTTTGTTCCCTTTGGCTCGGGCCCCAGGGGACCAGCCGTTGAGGCCATCCAGGCAGTGACCCAGCCTGTTGGAAGGGCTGCTGTGGCTGGCTCCTGGGGCCCTGGGATGGCTTGGCCTGGGGAGCCCACCCTCCACAGTAGCTATTTTTAAAGAGCTTCTTTCCCCTGAGGGTCTTCCAGGTTTTTGATGTTGGCTGTTTCCTCCTGCTCTTTGGACAAAGCGGGTGGGATTTCAGAGAATTAAGCAGAAATGTGGCAGTGTGACCCTTCATTAATGTCGTCGCCACACTGCATGGGGCTTGGGGTCACACTGGGATTTACTCAAATGTTTAATTCATGTTCGGGGGTTCAGTTCAAAGATGCATTTATCTCCAGAATGAGGGAAGAGATGTGAAGCTGAGATGTTTATAGGGCCGAGAGGGGCAGGATGTGGGGGGGAGAAAAAGCGGGGAGGGAAGGAAGGAGGGAGGGAGTGGTAAGAAAAAGGCTAGTGGGGAGAGGGACGGGGGGGGAGACTCTTTAGAGTTCTCTAAACTCAGAGGCACCTGGACGAGAGAGACTCACAGAGACAGGCGGAGGGACTGGCCTGAGCAAGGCTGTGCACAGCGGTAGAGGTGGAGACACACTTGGCTGTGAATCTTGGCTTTACCTTTCATTAGTTGTTTGAACTTGGATGTAACTGAATCAGAGGGTTTTGTGAGATTAAAATCTAAGGTATATAATTCCCAGAACAGCGCGTGGCATATTGTCGGCACTTAATAAATGTTCTTCTGGGACATTCTTCACCTTCATTTTTCTGTCTCTAGACAGACTGCTTGCCCTTTGGGGCAGAGTCTGAGTCCTGTCTGTCTCTGCAGCCTGACACCTGGCCCGGAGGCTGGCTTAGGCCTCAGGCGCCTGTAACGTCAATGACTGCAGGGGCTCAGCAGTGGGCAAGGCCCCGCCATGAGCCGCAGCCTGCTGATGCACTGGGCAGCCACCCAGGGTGCAAAGCAGACGGGGCAGCAGTGGCTTGTGAACCCTTACATGGTCCCTTCCTACCTGTGGCCCAGGCCTCTGTCAGTCCCCAGATGTGAACTATAGAACCTCTGTCCCTCCATGTGACTCCCTGAGCTGGCAGTCTAGTTGCCATGGAAACCAGTGGTTTCACATAGCACAAAGCACAGGGAGACTCAGCAATGGACAGAAACTTGCAAACACATTATGCAGCACAAAAAAAAAAAACTAGTCTGGAGGATCATGGGTGCACTAAAGCTTTCACTGCCACTTGTTTAAGGGGGACACAAAACCCTCTGCAAATCCCAGCTGGAAAAGCGTTTTGTTAAAATATTAATATATATATATATTTTTCTTGTTGATGTCTTTTTTTCCCTTGGAGACAGATCCCAGCATACCACAGGCCGGGAGGTCTGAGGACTGCGTTGCCAGCTCTGCGGTCCTGTTGTCCTCCTCCAGGTTCCTGCCATTCCAGCATCTTCCTGCTCAGTGTCCCTGAAACTCACTGGACACCCCTCATTGCACCTGTCTAACCCATGCGGCTCTGGTTTCCTCACTCGAGGGAAAGGTTGGACCAGAGTGAAGCACAGCACAGTGCCTTCGCCCACTCTCTGAGAACTAGAGTCCTCGTGCTGATGGCAACCCCGTTTGGGTTTATTTGGTTTCTCATTTTAACATCCTAAGTCGGTGCGAGACTTCCACTTCCAGCCAAGTGAGAGTAAGAGAGTCCAGAGTTACCCCTGGCCTGAGAATGTAAAAGAACAAACGAAACAAGCGAAACAACTGCTCTTCAACTTGGGACAACAGGCAATGCATTGGCGTGAACCCTGAGAGAGGGAAACAGGGCGGTGAGCCCGGGACTGGCCTCGCTCTCCACTTGGGGGCTGTCTCCAGGTCGGGGCGGGGGTGGGGTAGAACCCAGGAGAGGAAACCGGTGCAGAGCTCTGCAGCCTGGCTGACTTGAAGACGCAGAGGTGGTGGTTTATGAAGGCTGAAGCTTCCAGAACTTGCAGGTCACAGCGCAGAAAGGAACGAGATGGAGAAAGAGACAGAGAGAGGACCCCTGTGGTGACGGGCATGTTCTATACCAATGCCGCTGCCCAGGGTGTGAGACTGTGTTATTGCTTTGCAGCATGTTACCGCTGGGAGAAACTGGGCAAAGGGTACATGGGGTTTCTGCATTATTTCTGACAACTGCATGTGACTCTACAATTAACACGCAGTTTACGAAGTAATGCAAAGTAGAAAGTTTAATTTTTGAAGTCTTAGAAAACGACCATACCTGGAGTTGGCAAGAATGTGGAACAGTGGGGATATCCATTCATCGCTGGTAGGGGTGAAAACTGGTCAAGCCACTTTGGAATAGCTTGCATCTCTAGAACCATGGTAAACAGACCCTTGCGTGGGACCCCGCTGTTCCACTCCTAGGTGTGTGCCCAATGAGACAAAAACACGCGTTCATGGAAACGCTGCACTCAAACGTTAGTTACAGCTTTGTTTGCATTAACCCCAAACTGGAGACAACCCGGCTATCATTTAATAGCTGAAGAGATAAACTGCGGGGTATCCACACAGTGAGAGACTACGCAGCGACAAGAGGGAATGAATGACGACACGTGCAACGATGCAGACGAACCCAGGAAGTGTTCTGCTGAGTGACAGGAGCCAGTGTGGAAGGTGTAGATCGTAGACTTTCATTCATACGGTATCCGGGAAACGGTCAAACTGTAGGGACAGATCGGCGGTTGCCGCGGGATGGCGTGGGGGAGGGGACCGACCGCACAGGAGCAGGAAGGGGCATTCGGAAGTCACGGGAAGGATCTTAACCCGGTTGGTAGTAGTTACACGACGGTTTTTGTCACACTTGTCGACCTGGACATTTAACACTGGTGAATTTTATTGTTTGCTCACTATACCTCCATGACACTGGTTTTAAAATTCCTATGGAAGAGCACATAGAAGAGACCTGGTAGTTTACCTAGTCTAACACACTCATTTCAGAGGTGGAAGCGACCAGGGATGTGGATGGGGAGGAGAGGCCAGCAAAGTCACAGACGGGGTGTGCAGGTAGGGCGACAACAGACCCATCTGTTTGGAGCAGGAGGGAGGGAGACGTGGGAGAGGGGACAGGGAGAGGAAGCAGGAGATGGGGGAGGGGAGAGAGAGTTCAGGACACGGGACTGTGGTTAGCGCTGTGGTACATTTGCACAAATTAGAAAAAGGCATCCCTCTGGGTGGACCAATTAGCGAAAAGGCGCCTCCTACGGGTTGGCCAATTAGAAAAAGAGGCGCCCTGTGGGTGGAATCAGTGAATAATGCCGGACCACACTGCCTGGGGAGCAGACTTTACCCCCCCTCGGAACCTCTCAGCCCAATGTCCCCCATGCAGTGTGAGGCAGGCCTGCCTCAGCACCTGCCGGTGTTATCTGGGCAGGTGTCATTCAGTGGCGACACAGCTTTCTCAGTGGTACGAGGCCATCCCAACTACATACTCAATGGCGGTCCCTCCACTGGGGTACACGGTACAGCTGAGCCCCTGTGTTTGCTCTCCAGTGGCTCCCCCGTAAAGTGTTCCTTCCCAATGCACACAGGTAGGTCAGAGTATTTCTGGCAAACACACAACCGTGTGAAAACTCTATGGCCCTCCCCTGCATGTGTCCCTTCTAGTCCTCCTGCAGAGCCCTGAGCTGCCAGCCCTCTGGGAGCACAGCAACATTCCTGTCCCCTCCCCAGGGGCACGCAGAGCCTCCTCCAGTTGTATCCACCGTGGCCGTCTCCACCCCCTTTCCCATGACTTGTGTGGGCTGTGGTGTTCCCTACAAACTCCCTTCCTGGAAGACATTGTCTTGTGAAAAGCCAGTGTGTGAAATCAATTAGTTTCCTATTTCAATCAGAAGTTATTTATTCTTTTGTGAAGACAACTGGTGCCTCGGTTTGCTCATCCCCACCAACAAATGTCCAGGGAAGCTTTTCCTCTCCCTTTCTCTCGGATCTGCCCACAGACTTCAGCCTTGGGTCCCAGAACTGAATCTTGGCGCTGTGGGAGGCCTCAGAAGCCCCCCCTCTCACCCTGGCCCTTGCTCCAGGGTCGGGGAGGGGTGTGAGCCTGGCCTCTGGAGTTCCCACACTGCGAGGAGAAGGTGTGGGACCACCAGCCTGTGGGGCAGAGGCTCATCGGAACCATGCAAACCAGCTTGCCAGAAACTCCCCAGCTGGGCCTTCCAGTGACACCTGACAGGCAGGAAAGCCTCTGTGCAGTCCAGGTGTGCGACTGCCCCCATGACAGGTACGTGGGGAGAGGGGGTCTTCTTGATGAGAGCAGGCCCTGACTCTGCTCTCTGAAGACCAGACCCCAGGGGAAGGGTTCCCAGGAGTCGTCTTAGGCCTGCCTCATAGGGCTGGCCTGTGGGAATGTAGTTTTAATTCAGCAAAGATACACCGAGTGCTGACTACGTGCCAGGCAGTACTCAAGATGTTGACTAGACAGCAGTGAGAAGAACATACAGAAGTCCCTGCATGTATGGAGCTTCCAGTGGCGGGGGTGTCGAGAGAGAGGAAACAGATAAGTGAGGATCTGTCCATTGGCAATAAGCACCAAGGAAAATCAGATCGGGATAAGGGCATTCTCTTGTTCTGTTAGCGGGGTGACCCGAGACAGCCGCACCCAGGAGCCAACACTTGAGCAGGCCCTGAATTAATTGAAGATGTGGGCCAAGCCAGTGCCGAAGGAAAAGGGCTCCAGGCAGAGGAAACAGCAATGGCAAAGACCTTGGCAGCACAGCATGCCTGGAATGTCCGAGGAGCAGCATGAAGAAAGAAGTGGCAGGAGTGGAGTGGGCAAAGAGCGTGCGATAGTAGTCACTCCCTGTCTGAGCCGTCACCGGCTCCCTGGGGGTGTGCCCCCAAGTGCATCCCACGTCTGTCCATCTCCCTCTGCCTCTAGTGCTATTGCCTAACCCCAAGCTGCCCTCCCCTCTCACCTGGACCAGTCTGGCCGCCTCCACTCCCGCCCACCCTCTTCCACCCGCCCTCCACGTAGTAGCCAGAACGATCTTACTGCGGCAAACTGGGTTAGGGTCTCTAATCTTCCATTCCCTCCGGTCAGGTTTGCTCCCCCTTTGCACAGGTCTTCTCAGTGCCTTCCACTAGAGCAGACACAGCGCCTTTGTTCCCTGGTTCTGACCATGAGGGTCTTGGCCAGGCCAAACCTCACAAGCTCGTTTAAAGCCACCGCTTGCATCACGTGCATTAACATTTCCCTGACCGCAGGGAGGCACCACCTCATCTCACTCCACTCTCTCCCTTACCCGTGCCCTTTCAGCTGGTCCCTGCCACCGCCTTATGATAAACACATTTGCGATGTGTGAACCACGGCTGGTTTGAATGACTTAAGTTGTCACGTCTGATTTTGCTCTCTGAAAGCCAATTTTTATTTTTAATTTCTCCAGTGGCTCCACGGATCTGACAGCTTCCCACGGCATGAGAGATGTGCCACAACCGGGGAAGGTCTTGGCGGGGTTGGGGAGGGGGTGGAGGAGGGAGCCTCCGTGGATGTCCCGACAGCTTGGACTAGTTGTCTTTTCTCCTGCTTTCTACACGAAGGGCACTTACCTGGGAGCATCCCAGAGGCTGTGTTTCTGAGTCGATTCCCAGGGCCGACAGCCTGCCTGAAAGCCTTACCCCCGTCAGTGATGCCATGGTTGTTTCCGGAGCAACCTCAAGGGATGGCAGAGCATGGTGGGGTGTTCAGGTCCTTAGTGCCAGTCCTTCCTTCCACCACCCCTGCAGCCAGAGCCAGGTGAGAGGGAGGCAGGGAAGGAGAGAAGGAGGCAGGGAAGGTGAGAGGGAGGCAGGGAAGGAGAGAGGGAGGCAGGGAAGGTGAGAGGGAGGCAGGGAAGGTGAGGAGGGTGCGTGGCCTGTGTATCACAATCACGCTGTTTTTCCTTTTGCAGTAGAGGGGCTGGACGCTGTTGTTATGTGGTCTGTGGATTGGCCAGGGCTTTATAAAGCTCAGAGAACATGGGGAGTTTCTGCATTTTTTATTCTTTTCTTCTCTATCCCCATGGTCTCCTACCATCAAAGTATTCAAGCACCCAGTCCATCAGTCAGCGCACATTCAGTGAGCATCTGCTGTGTACTAGTACTATGCAAGGTACTGGGGACACAGAAGCGAACAGGTCAGAGGGGACTCCTGCTCCCGTGGAGTTAGCATCCTAGAAATGGAGCTTAAATAAGTACTCTGACCAAAGCTATAAAGAGGAAATTTAGGAGTTGGGGAAGATGTTATAAGAGAGCCTCATGTAGTTTGGATTCCAAGAGGGCTTCCTGGTGGAGGTGGTGTTGACACTGAGATCGGAAGTGGGAGCAGGATCTGAGGTGTGAGGTGGAATGGAAGGGCTCTTGGATGAGGGAAAGAGCATGTGCAAAGGCCCTCTGGTAAGAAGGCAAACTTGTGTAGACCTTAACAATCACCTTGACCTACCCCCTTCTCTGTTCTATAGATGCAGGACCTGAAGGGGAGGAACTCGCCCACGGTCACGCAGTGCACGAGGAAGAGGACCAGCACTGGATCCTGCGTGCCCATTCCCAGTCCAGCTCTTCAGTGGCTCCCGTCCGGTCCTGGGCTCCGAGTTTCTCCCAATTTCTTTCTTGGATCATAGGCGACCTTCTTAACTTTTCCTCCCCCAGTTCCCTGCCCCACACCCTGGGCCCTAGATTCATTGACTTGGGGTGCATTACTGAAGAACTGGGAAATAAGAAGAAACCTATGCCTTTGTTTCTGCCCTGGTGCCTGACACAGGGCTCCTAAAACTCTTGTAAACAGAGCTGCTAGGAAAATCTTCTGTTCTAACATCTAGTCTTCGACCCCGGTTCCCAGCACAGAGCTCCCGGGCCCTTGTAATTTCCTAAGCGATAAGGACACTAGAAGCACAGTGTATTCTAATATCTGGTCTCTGGCTCCTGACACAGGCTCCCAAACCCTTGGAATTTCCTGGTCATATGAGTGTCTTTTGTCCCAACGAGGGTGGGCTCCTGGATGGCGCCTGCATGGGGGCTGGCCCCCAGAAACACCGAGCCGTGACTGGAAATTGGGTATTTTCAGCTCCACCCCCCAGTTCTCCAGAGAGAGGGGAGGGTCTGGAAGAGGAGTCAATGATGGCCAATCCTCATTTATTGAAGCCTTTATAAAAATCCTAACAGCATGGGGTTTGGGGAGATTCCAGGTTGGTGAGCACATCCGTGTACCGGGAGGGTAACGTGCCCCAGCTCCACAGGGACAAGAGCTCCCAGGCTTGGGGCACTTCCGGACCTTGACCTTATGTATCTCTTCGTTTGGAAATTCATCCGTAGCCTTTTTCATATTCTTTGTTATGTAACAAACTGGGAAATGTATGTCCTTGAGTTCTGTGAGCTGCTCTAGCAAACAATCGGATCCAAAGGAAGGGGGTCATGGGATCCTCCAGTGTGCAGCCAAGTGAGACAGCAGTTGGTAGTAACCTGGGGACCCCCGAGGTGACTGGTGTCTGAAGTGGGGGCAATCTCCGGGACTGAGCCCTTGCTTGTGGAGCTGACCGAATCTCCAGGTGGAGACTGTCGGAATTGAGTTACACTGTAGGGCACCAGCTGGTGTCGCAGCACTGCTTGTTGTGGGGGGGACCCCACCTCTGGTGTCAGAAGGGTCATGTGATGGTAAGGTGCCAGGTGAGGAGACACACAGAAAGAGTGTGGTTTTCCTTATGCTGGAATGGTCTTTAGGGGAAAGGCCAGAGAGGAAAAAACTCCCCTGGCCGTGCACAGCCCCCGGGCTCATGTCAATGACGAAGACGATGGAGTGAAAGCAGGGCTGCGTGTGAGACCAACTGCCACCAGCATCGGAGCCTCCCTGTCCAGGGCCCTGCTTGTAGCACTGGGCTGGGCTGGGGCCCCCAGTGTAAGTTTCCTTTAGTGAGGATTATGCAGCCCCCTGGTTTGGGGGCCTTGCCAGAGCAGCCCCTATGGGACTTGGGGATTCCAGAGGCTGAAGGGACTCCAGCAATGGACAGATCCATCTTGGAGCCATGGAACCCTTCAGAAGGTTCTGCTAGATCTTAGACACTATCTAGTCCTGCCTTGTTCTACTGATGAGGAGCCTGGATCCAGAGAGAAAAAGGAACTCACCCAAGTCCACACAGTGACTCAGAGGCAGAGCTGGGTCCTTGACCTCCAGGGCTCTTAGCACCTTTGAAGCAGAGGATCTTGGGAGACTTTGAAGTCTCCACTGACCTTGGTGCCAACAGTGACGCTACCTTCCCTCAATACTTGCAGTAGCTAGAGACAGCCCTTCGGCCACATTCTGAGTTCACAGGAAAAGCGGAAGAAGCAACAAAAAACGAGAGTCAGATTGGCCTACAAATGGTCCCCTTGCCCTTTCTCCACGACGAAACTACAACCGAGGAACAAGGCCGCATGCAGACACCAGCTGGTATCCCTGGGGAAATCACTGACCTCAGCCTCAGTTTTCTCATCTTTAAAATGAGGGTAATAACCCCTACCCCGAAGTGTGGCTGTGAGGATAGAAGGAATGTGAGCTTCCTTCACCCCCCTGCCACCCTTTTATCAATCTTCTCTCTCTCCCTCTCCCTCCCTCTGTGATGGATAGGATTACGTGTCAACATGATTGGGGCCCCGCATGCCTAGACACTTGGTCGGACATCCTGGGTGAGTCCTCAGGGGTGTTTCTGGATGAGACTGACGTTTGAGTGAGTAGACGGAATACAGCAGTCCATCCTATTGGACCAATCCATCCCATTGGTGCTGTCTCTCTGGAGAGCCCTGACTACCATGCCTTCCTTGCGCCCCTCAGGTTCAGTAACTTGGAGGCTCCCGGGCCTCCAGGTTCAATGTCTGCAACGCGTCTGCCCCCAGATGGCCTTCTCAGGGATCCTAGTCCCACCGGATCCTTCCATCTCTGCCCTGGCTGGCAAATATCTTTGCACCTCATTCACAAGGGAAAAAAGATATCGGTGAAGCAGAACCAGTCCGGAGTCCTGGGTCGAAGCCCTGATTCTGCCACTGGCTTAGAGACCCTGAGCCTCGAAGTTCTTACCTGCGACTGGCACTAGTGACCCCTCACTGCCCATCCCACAGGACTGTTCATGAGGATAAAAATGGCACCATGAATTTCCTTTCTCCCTACCTCCTTCGAGGCTGTAAGATTTGTGTCTGCAGGGTCTGACCCTTTGATTCCTATCCAGTCCCCTGGCTTGGGACCTTACTCCCATAATGCTCCCCGTGAGTGTTTGATGACCGACTAAGGGAGCATACGAGGAATCTGTGTAATTACAGGATGCACCTGTCAGAGACTCCAATATTCAGAGATGTCCAAAGACATTCTACTGGGTGAGATGGAAATTAAAGGACAAGCCAGGCCAGTGAGTTGGAAGCAGAGGAGAGCTGTCTGCATCCAGGGTCATCAGCAGGCTCTATTCCAAATATGTTTTTGAGCAAGTGGCGCAGTCCAATGAACCTTGGACTCGAACCTCTTTTCAAATGAGTCTTCAATAACGTAGTTATACAAATTGAGCCTAATTAAATTGTACCCTTAGAAAATGCACTGCTGTACATCTGAATGATGAAATCAGGATCAAAAAGCAATACAGAATAGATGCTAAGGTAATTTTCCACTTGTACTAAGCAAGCTGAGCTCTCCAGATTGCAATCGTGTTGAGTGCCCACCCTGGGATTACTGAAGGGCCAGTCCTCCGGGTTTATGCGTTCTCAAGGCTGGCTCCATCTTTGTCTCTCTCCCTTTGGCTGCCTGTCCCTTAGCCTCCGGAGCAGGAGGCAGAGAAGGGAAGGAAGGGTCTGCAAACCCTGAGGTCCCACGGGCTTCTCTCTGGTCCTTGAAACCCCAAGCGTGTTCCCTCCTGGGGGTCTCTGTCCCTGCTGTTTCCCCTGTGCAGAATGATTGCCCTGTAGGGTTTTGTGTGGTTGACTCCTTTCCACCATCACACGTGGGCTGATGGATGAGGTCCCCTGAACAGGCTCCCGTGAGCACCGGATCTCAGGTTGCCTGCTCTCCCGTGCTTGCCTCTGCCACACTGCCTGCTTTGCCTGCTGCAGACACATCGCTCTCTGGGGCCCATCTCTGGTCCCTAGCTCCTGTGTTTCCACTTCTCCCCCAGTCCCACCCTCACACCCAGATACTATACACTCCGAGAGCTCAGGGGTCTTGTCTGTTTGTCCTGTTCCCTGCTCTTACCCCAAGGCCTTGATATGGAATAGGTGCTAACAGAGTCCTTGTTGAATAAATGGGTGTCAGAGCTGCAGGGTCCCGGAGGTCAAACAGCCATCCCTTTTCTGAAGCCTGAAGAGGGGAAGAGGCTTTCTGGGACCACCCAGTGAGCTGCAAGGCAGCTGGGGCAGCTTTGGCTCCAGATCCAAATGCCCTTCTTTTTTCTCCTCTAGCCTTCCAGAGTAGTGTGGGAAACCAACCAGATGGCATGGACTCTGGAGCCGACCTCCTGTGTTCAAGTACCACCTCTGACCTTACTAGATGTACGGATCCCAGGCAAGTTCCAGAATGCCAGTTTCTTGTTGCATAAAATGAACATAACGGTGGCACCCAACTCCAGTGGCTGTGCCACCAGCACTGCAAGGCAATTGTATCGTTCTTACATTTCAGGGGGAGAAGCAAAGGCTCAGAGGGCTCAGTGACTTTCCCAAAGAGACACAGTAGCCAGAACAGCGGCTTAGGAACTCGGCTCTCTGCCCTTGACACTGCTCCAAGGCTGCAGAACCTGGGCCTCCGGGAGCGCCCCTTCCCCCACTCCTCCCACAGCTGTGGTCTGATTGATAAGAGCGGGACTGCTGACTGGGGTTCACTAGCCTATCTCCTGACAAGGCTGCCTCTTGTCAGGCCAGAAAGGCAAGTTTACAAAATAGATTTAAAAGCTTCCCAGACAGGGGAGCTGGTTTACACGCCCCCAGGGCCCGTGCTGCTTTCGGCTTCTAATGAAAACAGACTCCTGGTTCCCCAGTGAGCTCAGAAGAGGCGCTTAGCCTGACAGCAGGCAGGGATGGTTGGCTACAAGGAGGCACCAGGCTGTCCTCAATCTTGGGGGCCCAGGACTCCTTCCGTCAGTTTGCTCCCCTCTACCTGCTCTGTCTCCATTTTCCAGAAACCTGCAATGGTGGGGGTTGCGGGGATAGGGTGTCTCAAATTGGTGGTATAAGTCCGTTTTGGCTGGTGGATGAGATGGGCTGATTCAAATAGTGATATATTTTTTAACTGAGCCAACATTTAAAAGTCAGATCACCCCTTATTTAAAATAAAATTGATTTCTAGCTTTTGTTTAAAAAATTTGGAAGACTTGTGGGTAACTTGAGAGCACACACACATACGCACACCTGATCCCCATGGCAACAGTGGGCGGGGCAGAGCAGCAGCCCCCTCTCCGGACAGGGCAAGTTTTTTCCAGTTTCCCACAATACCCACCTGTCCCTGACACTCCTCTGCCTCTTCCCTTATTACATCTCCTATATGTTACCTGGAGAGCCTGAGTCTGAGACCTTCATCCCGCTGGACTGCCTGGTACGGGGTTGTCCCAGTGCATTCATTTTACTGAGGACGTGGAGACCCAGAGAGCAAAGTGCCTGGTGCAAGGTGGCCCAGGTAGTTGACCACGCAGCCAGGACTAGAGCCCAGGATGTCCACTCCCAGGGAAGCAATTGCTGACCTGGGCACACGTGGGTTCCAGGGTTTTTCCTCTTTGATGTTGGGAGGCAGCTGTAGCCTCCTCCACATGGCTCCTGTCCCCCAACGGGGCTGCCAGAGAAAGCAATGAAAACTCAGGTCTGATCTCATTATGTCACTCACTTCCCAGCTTTGAGAAGAAAGAACATTTTTCTTAGTCTAAAGATAAAGTCAATCTCCTTGGGATGACATTCTGGGCTCAAACTGTGTGACCTCGACCCACCTTTCCTGCTTCACTCCGTCACTCTGTCTGACCCTCCCCTGCAGCCCTTCCTGTCCGTCCTTTTGCAGCCTCTCTTCCACAAACACGCCGCTGTGCCCTTTTCTCAGGCTACAGGCCACACCCGTTCTGTAGATGAATTTCTGCTTGGCCTTCAAGGCCTCCAGTACATCACTTTCTCCAGGACGCCCTCCTTGACTCCTGATCTCACTCTTCTCCTTTGCCTCTCTGTCCACACTCCTCCCCACACCCCATCAGAGCACAGATTGCTGTGTTCTTGCCCCAGGTGCCGTATTAGGCATACTCACCTGCTGACCTATTGATAATAAGTTTTACTGAGTACTTATTGTGTGCCAGGCAGAGTCCTTTACATGGATTAACTAAAAATTCAATAGTCCTTCAAGGCAGGGAGATATCTGAGTGAATCTAAGGAAAGGAAGGGGAAGGGAGAGAACAAGAGAAAGGAAAGGAGGAAAGAAGGAAGGAAGGGAAATAAGGAAGAGTGCCCACTTCTTCCAGCTCTGGCTGCATTGCCAAGCTGTACTTTAAAACTGACCAAGCATCTTGCACCTGGCACAGGGCCTGGGTAGGTGGAGGGGGACGGGGGTGGGGGAACAAGCCAGGAAGGGACAGACAGCTCTCTTTACCCTCCAAAGGCAGTATCTGAGTGAGGCCCATCATGAACAATGGTTCTCCCACTGAGAACTTCTCTCCCCTCCGCAGCCCCCAGAACAAGGGCAACAAATTAGGACCCGAACCCCAGGGTGTCAAGTGCAGGGCCATGAGCCAGAACATGGAAATGAGCACCACCAGAGGTTGGGCCTGACGAGAGGCTGAGCCCAGGACGAGAAAGGTTAGAGGTCAAGGAAGCCAGGAGTCCCAGCGTGGGTGGAGGCAACAGGAGGGAGGCCACGACAGAGCGGAGAACAGCTGTCCACACACAGCATGGAGTCCGTGCACGAACAGCCTCAGTGCTGCCTGATAAAATACGACTGTGACCCAGGTCACAGATTAGAGTCAGGGTCCTGGATTAGAGCGGGAATTAAGTACCATGAGAATTCAAGGGGAAAAAAAAATTCCCATAAAATTCAATTTAAGGATTAAGCAGTCATGCTCTCTGGTGAAGCCATCATCCTGCGATTATTAAATCACCCTGTGCCGGAGCAGAGTTTCTCTCACCGGAAGGTCCCCACGCTGGCTGGGGTTGCACAGTGGCTTGACACATGGTGCCACTGGTCTCTAAGGACATTCTCTCAGGTCCTTGGGGAAGGAGGGGCTGTGTCTGCTTGGCCCCCATCCCCCAGCCCCTGTGATCAGTCAAGCCATCCTCTGATCCTCTCCTGCTGTTGGGTTAGGAAGAGAGAAAAAGAGAGGACAAGTGGAGGCTGCCAGGCGAGCCCCTCCCCACAGCGGGCAGCTGTGGGTGTACAGACCGCAGACCACAGACAGCATCATGCTTCCTGAGCAGCACTCAGGCCGCACAGGCTGCGTGCAGACTGCAAGGTAAGACCCTAAAGGGGTCTTAGAGATCCCTAAGTATACCCCACCCCAGATGAGGAGAGCAAGACCCAGAGGATAGAGGGACTCATCCAAGGCCACTTGGTTAAGTGGCAGGGCTGGAATTGGGCTGGGGACTCTTGATTGGGGTTTCACTCTTCAATAATAGCACAGGCCCTTTAAATAGGCGGTTAGAGCCAGATAACATCTGTCCCAGGACTTTGATTAGAATGATCAGGAACAAGGTACTTTCCCCTAAGTTTGTCCAGCTGGTAAGACATAACCCTAGAGCAGCTGGAACTCATCTTTGTCACCAATTGGACAGAGTCTGACTAAGGATTAGGCCAGAGGAAACACAGCTAAGAGGTGGAGGAACACAGACCACAGAGGATATCTTCTGAGCACCTGGATCAAGCCATGCCTGAATGTGGTACATTGCTGGTTTCAGTTACATGTATCAAAATCTTTCAAGTCCAAGACCATTTGAATTGGGTTTCCGTCATTTGTAACTGTAAGAATACTGATTAATACAGTTTCCCTTTTATGAAAGAGATATTTCAAGTCTCTAAGAATGGCCTGCAAAGCTCTGCCAGATTTAGCACAGCTGCTCCATAACCTGGCACCCAACCCTACGTGACAAGGCAGGTTTCATGCTTCAGCCACACCAAGCCGCCTGTGGGGCCCACTACCCAGCCTTTGCATCTCCACGAATGTCTCTGTCTAGGGTGCATTTTCTTCTTGTGTGCCCGGAAAACTCTTCATTTTCCAAAATTCTTCCAGTAATTACTCTTTTCCCTCAGACTTTGCCAAACGAGTCATTTCCTCCCCGGTGCCACGTCAACCATGCAGTGTGTCCCTACTGTGCTTTTCCTCCTGGTTTGGAATGGCCCATTTATTTGTTTGCTTCCCCCGAAGGGAAGGGACCAGTTCTCAAGTGCCTTGATATCGCTGTGCTTAGCACAGCTCTGGGTACCTCGGATGGGGCTGATTAGATGTTGCAGGATTGACCAGGACATGGAACAGAAAGGCAAAAACCAAACACAATTGGTGGATAGCTCTCAAAGCCAGCCAGGAGGAGCCCCTGTCCCTGAATAGTTCCTCAAATTATCTGCCAGAACTGGCCCATCCCCGACTCGGTTATGAGCATTGGTTCTAGAATCTCACCATGTGGGTTCACAGCTGGGCTCTGTCCCTTCCTACCTGTGCGGCTGGAGGAAGGATGGTTGACATCTCTGGGTCCCGAGCTGCATTTCTGTTGTTGGAATCGACTTAGTGATGCGGTGTCTGGAAAGAGCTTGGAACAGCGCCGGGCACATCGTAAGCTCCCCATAAATGCTAGGTGTTGGGATTCACTGCAGAAAAAATAAGGCGAAAATTAACAAGAACTTTGATGAGGACCTTTTGTACCTTTCACTACGACTCTGTTTCATATTAAACGATATTTTATGTGAGTGCTCACTGTGTCGCCCCGTTTAATTGATTTAGAAGCACTTCTGAAAGCTTGCCACTGCCTGGAGCACAGGTATGCCGTTTAAATGTGATTAACAAAGATGTTTGTGGTCATTTTAGAGAATGTTGAACATCAGGTCTGTGCTGAAGAACATCGTTACACCGTTTCCACGGGAGAATTAGATTAGATTTAGATCATTTCGACTAATAAGTGCATTTTACGAGCCCAGGCTCTCCCTGGCCAGGGGAGAAAACAGTCCCGAAATGGAGGGGCTCATTGCACCCATGGGCTCCGAGACCCTGCGCGCTGCCCAACCTTGGACGCCAGACCGGGTGTTGAAGCTTCACCTCCCGCCATGGTGTAACCGGAAGAGACCTTTGGCTCCCGGGGAAGCAGCACCTTCTCTAAAGAGTTAAAGGCTTACCAAAGTAGACTCCGGGCTGCCCTCATCACAGAGGGTTCCAGAGGGGCAGAGGGTCCATGGAAGCTTAGTCATGGAAGCTTCCTGGGAGCCAAGCGTGGTGTGTTAATGCATTATCCCATTAAACCTCGCAGCATCCCGGTGGGAAAGATCTTGTGATTAGACCCGTCTTTCAGATGAGGAAAGAAGGCCCAGAGAGGTGAGCTGACAGCACTGTGACATGGAGGAGAAGCCAGAGTTGTCTTGCCCCAAGGCCCATGCTCCTCCCAGACCTCCCCGCTATATCCTGGGGTACTGGGTCTGGGAGCCTTTTCCCAGCCTAACTCTGAGCCAGGCTCTGCTTCAGCCCCCTCCCTGTGCCTCACTGATTCCTGCTGCCAGTCCTGGTGGAAAATTCCAGAACAGATTCTCCCTTGGGTAATACACAAATGACCACTCTTGTAGTGTTTAAGCTACTGGAGTTGGCTTCCAACAGTGGCTTCACCATGAAGACAAGTGTTTCTAAATAGAGCAGCTCGTCCCGGGAAAGAACAGCTCGAAATTCATACTCTACTGTTATCCCAAGGTTAAGATGAATGGCCAGTGGTCTGCGTGACTGCTGAAAAGCTCCTCCAAGGGTGTTATTAGATGAACTTGGGCTGTGGGGTTCCGAGGCCTAGAGGAGCTCAGCTGTCTTGGGACTGGTGGCGTGTTTGGGATTTGGCTCACTTCACGCGATGAGGGGCTGTATGGATGTCAAGATGTCAGGAGACTCTCCTGGGGACACTAACGTGCCAAGTCAGGCCCCTTCTCCACCCCCTGGCAGCAAGAAAGAAAAGTCAGCCCTCTGTCCTGACTCCCTTACACTGACACGCAGGCAAGGGTGTTCATAAAAGAGGTAATGCCGGGGCTGGCATCTCACAACATTAGTGTCTTCTCTTAATGCAGCTTCCTTCTGCATGGCAAGGACTCTGAGGACCTTGAGGAGACCAGAGCTGCAAGGTGGAGGGGGCCTGGGCCCCTGAATGGATGCATGGAGCAGTGTTCTCTCTCCCCCACTGACCTGCTTTGGACTTTAGACAGGAGTCCAAACAAACTCTTCTTGCATTAAGTGCCTGAGACTGGGGGTTGTTTGTTACAGCAGCTGTCCTACACTGACTGATACACTCTCCCTTCATGGGCTCGGTCCTGGGCCCTTTTCTCCATCTGCTCCTATCACTGAGCCTCGGGTTTCACTGTCTGTTTCCTGGTTTCTGACCTCACCTCATCCTGGGACAATGCTCCTCCTGCTACCCTGAAGCCTGTGCTTGGTTGAGGCTCCTCTCTGGTTCTTCTAGGCCTGCTGGGAAGTCACCACTCATGTCTGAGGAGCCAGGTAAGTAGGAAAAAACAGAGTACTGTCTCTGGGATGAGCCTTTGCTTCCTACTTGGGTTCTACCACAAACCCGGTGCATGACTGTGGATACATCAGTTCCCTTCTCTGGGTTTCTGTTGCTCCACCTGTAAAACATGAAAGGTAGATTTTAAACCTCTAATAGGGGCAGTTGTGGGGGATTCAGTTGTTAAAGAAGACTCACAGGACCCCACGTGGCAATACGTATAAGTCTGCAGCTTATTGCAGGACCAGGAGATGACACAGAGACTGTGTTAATGTCAGGACGTCGCACCTCCCAGCTAGGGGTCTGGGGAAGCCAGGTGCAGGCTCCCTACCTCCTCCCGCTCTCAGGGGCAGGTGTGCGGGACGCCTCCAAACTGGGCAGAGTCTCAGCTTTGTATTGTTGTGTTTCGCTGGTCACAAAGGCATTTTCCTGCTACAAAACCAGCCTCAAAAACAGAGCCCCTCGGGGGTAACCCCAAGATCAGGTGCAAATCATCACTCTCACTGTCGTCCATATGCAGTGCTGACAGGCTGCTGGGAGCTGCCCTGGAAGTCCGCCGCCCCCTGGTTACAGGGCGACACCCTTGCCCACCGTGTTTCCTGTCCTGACTGCGGTCAGCGCCTCCCAGGGGCTTCACCGACACAGCTCACAGCACCGTCCACACCCCTACCCCGTGCGCCTGGTCTTTTCACGGCAAAACCATCATCCTTAATTTGACAGCCATTAAAATGCTCACACAGATGGCAAACGTTTGTAATAACCAGTGAGGGATTGGTCCAGATTTTAACAGACCACTGAAGCGCCCAATAATACCAGCGCGAATTTTCTCGTACTCGGGTCCTAACTCGACAATTCTTGTGCTTCCCTGATCCACAGCCATCTGCACTTACTGCATGCATTTGTCGAGTGATTAAGAACTGTAATCAATCTATCATTAATCAAATCTAAATCTTCTTCAGGCCAATTTCCTTCATAGGCATAACGTCCCCAGGGGGTTTTTGATTCACTCTCCCAATACGTTTGATCACAAGCGTCAGTATTAGCATAAATTCTATTAGCTTCTACAACATTAATTTTACCTGCGAATCCTGTATTATATCAGACAGCGGGATCATGTACTACTCTGGCCGTGCAGTTAGAGTATAAATGAGCCATAATTACGGCATAATTATTTTGTCCCTCTCAACAAAATTCAGCTTTCCCCCTATGCCGCATAGTGTTTCTGGTAGGAGTGCAGGTTAGAGACACCACGTCTCCGTTATTTCAGGCTTCAAACCCTCTTGAGGACACAGTCAAATCCCTTTCCTCAGGTCACGTGATGTGACAAATACTGCTTCCTCCCATCCAAGTACTAACCAGGCCCGACCCTGCTTAGCTTCCTAGATCAGACAAATACTGCTTCCTAAATGGCAGGGATCGCCTGAGAGGGCTCGTCTGCCCCTTTGGGTGTGGGTATTACATGTGCTTTGATGCCCGTCCTGGGTTCTACAAATCTTGGATTCTTCAACTTGAACAAAGGAAAGATTCTGGATGGGGAAGGCGCCCAGCGAGTTAAATCCGTACATTGGGAACGCTGCTGTTCAGACCTCGGAAGAGCAATTATTCCCTCCTCTTTTTGCAAGAGGCCTCGGATCATAAACGCATTGATTTCCTATCAGGCAGACAAGCTGGGCTGTGGCGTGAACAAGCTCTTGGCAGAAAGGGGAGGCCTGGCTAAGCCCCTTGGTTTTGCTGAATCATCTTGGAAAATGTTAATGCCGGCCTGGGAAAGGCCTCATGGTGCAGGGAGGCTGGAGCCCACTGCCTCTCTGGGGTGGGCTGGGCCACAGTCCCAGGTCACTCGTGAGTGGGTCACATGGCACCTGGTATTCTTGCCCTTGGTGTTAGGAATGGTTTGGGCTTAAACCGTGTGCTAAGCGTTTCCCAAACCTACTGTGGACCTGGCCCTTCCACCCGAGCTGCCTCTCTGGCTGTTCACATAACACCCCCAGGTGAGACACGACTATTTATGTCCTCACATGGTGACAAGAAGGTCCTGGGGGGAGGGGTGACCTTACAAGTGCTGCGGAAACTCAAACTCTGGTCCTCTGGCTCCGCTGTAGGCTCTTGCTCTTCTTCAGGCCTTCCAGGGCTGGACGGTCTGCCAGGTGAAGGTCCGCCCACAGTCTGGTCACCCTGAGACAAGACCGGACCCCCTACCGGGCCCAGGAGACTGCGAGGTGGACAGAACGAGTTCCTCGTGGGTTTGTCACACCCTCCTGACCCTGACTGGCCCTTCCTGGTATCTTACTTCTGTTGACAAAGGCCTTTCTCGAATCATGATTCTCCCAGGCAGGGTGGGTACCACATCCTACCATTTTACACATGAACAAACTGAAGCTGTGCGATGTTGTGACTTGACCATGAATCGAGGCCAAGTCCAGGCTCTTTCGGGTGACATCCCCCATACCTGGCATAGCACCTTCCCCGTCAGCGGGCCCTCACTTCTTTCTGTCAAGAGAACACGTGAACAAAGTGCAGATTTTCTGTTTCTTTACTTAGTTTTGGGGCTTCCAAAGTGACAACATCAAAGACTGTAGCCCATTACAGCAAGAAGGGGCTGTGGAGATTGTCTAAACCCCTCATTCTGCAGATGAAGAAACCAAGGCTCAGAGAGGGCCAGTGACTTGCCCGCCATCGCACAGCCAGTTGAGGCAGAGCGGGCAGAAGATTTTTGTTCAGTGCTCTGAGTGGCCTGACGGGTCTCAAAGGCTTACCACGGAGGGAACAGTGGTGCTGGGCCTGGACAGACATGCGGTACAAACAGTCCCTTCGGGTGGGGGCGGGTGCTGGTGATGCTTTCCCTGGGCTGCCTATGCCACGAGGAGGGCCTGGGGGCGGAGGTGGGGACATCTGGAGCAGGGCCTGGTGTCCAGCAGGTTTTTCTGAAGCTCAAAGGAAGAGGGAAGTGAGCTCCTCCCTTGGGTTTCACTGGGCATCTTGCAGGGTGTCAGGGACGGAGGCACCCTGAGCCAGGTTATTTCTGAAGACACCAAGCCCCCAACCCCCGCCACGTGGAGCAGTGGTCCCAGGGGGCGAGAGAGAAGTACCCCAGGACCGCTCAGAACTGCACAATTGCAGGAGGGGAGCTGTAAGCAGACTCTAGCTCCCAGCTTGTCTGTCTTCCTTTT
>PVIA01010147.1:0-54316 GCA_004024845.1 Tonatia bakeri
CAATACCTCCTGTAAATAAGTACAAAGGCAAATCCTAAACCACAGCATATAACTTTTCAGTATTTAACTAGACTACTTGCAGTAAGTATGCATTGCGAAACAAGAGGAAAGACTACGTTTTGTAAAGCATTCTGTAAAACGTCTCCAGATTTATCCTCTGCAGCATTTCTGTGTGGGGTGGGGCGGGGTGGGGCAGGAAGGGGTTGTTTACGTTTTCTTAAGTGCTGTGACAAAAAGTTCTTTTACCTTTCTTTGGAGCACTTTCAAAATTGCTTAACTATAAACAACTTAAGAAAAGTATGTCCATGTAAGAAGTGTCCAAACCTGTAGATAATTTTTATGAGTTTATTTGAACCAAACTGACAACAATCGCCAGGAAGCAAAACTTGAACAGATTTGCTCTGGAGAATGGCAGTTTTGCAGTTTATTTTATATGTTAGAATCAAAGGAGGAGGCGTAAGGGGTTGCATTATGTAAGGGGTTACATAAATCCTCTGGTGGTAGATTAGGGAAATCCCTGAGACAGGATAAAGAGGAAAATGAAGAGAAACACTTCTTTCGCACTGGCGGGGAGAGGTTAGTAACAGCCAGCACTCACAGCACGTGGAGATGGTATGTGGGCAACAAGATAACAGTGAGGGGCTGCTGGGCCTCTGCTCTGGTGGGAGACTGCCCTGAGGCGTCTGGAAGAAAGGGGATTACTCTGATATTCCAAAGACGTGTTATAGTAGATGCAACAAGAAAATAAGTAGACTGGCTCGGTGAAGGTAAAGATAGACCTTTGTCAAGAGAAATACTGTTACAGTAGGCAGTTAGAGAAGAACGGGGTGGGAAGAATAGGCCTGGTACAGGAGGTCACCAAGGTGGAAAGCTCCGGGGGCCTAGCAATGGTAAAACTTGGAAAACAAGTATTTTAGGATGGGACCTTGCCCCCAGGCTAACTTTTCCTCCCCTAGTGTGTCACCAGTCTTGTGGTAGACCCCTTTGGAGAGGAACAAGGGGTCCAGATAATAGCTTCACGTGACTTCCAAACGAGCCCTTGCATGGGCACTACCTGAAGCATTAAGCCCTCAGGGCAGTGCGGTCTGACCTGCATCGAATTATCTCAGGAACAAAGCCTCGGGCCTATTGACCACAGAGAGTGTTGGTCAAACTAGAGAGGACATCTAGGCCTCACTTGTGTTTCCCCCAGAAAAGCAGCAAAGCCAGAAGTGACACCATGGCCACCTCAGGACCAGCTGCATTGATGAATGACCCCTGCGCTGGAGCTGACTGACCAGTCAGTGAGGACCACAACCCTGAAAGAACACCTGGAAAGCTGATGCATATTCTATTGAGATCCTCCCTGAGAGCTCCCAACAGCCCCCTGCCTTTGGAAACCAGATAAAAACCCGTGACTCAAAGGAACCCGCGTGAGCTCTCTCACTCTTGAGCGCATCCTGCCTTTCCTTCCCCTTTTCTTCCCTCAGGGTTTGTTTCTTTGCTTTTTTTCTCCCAACCTCCGAGGGCTCTTCTTTTGCCTCTGTAACTTGTTTCCTGAGCACAGCGCAGCTGGCTCACTTCTTTTACATCTGGGACATTCTAAATAAACTTTCACTTGTATTTGAATTCTTGGCTCTGAATTCTTTCCTAGCCAAACTCAAGGACCGAGGTCTAACTCCACTGGTAATAGCTGGTGCCAGTTCCCCATTAACAATACCAACTTAGAATGTGACCCGTCATGGCTTGCCTTTAGTTAAAAGTTTTATTTTCAGGCCATCCTATGTGGTTACTTTAGGTCTCTGAGTTTGTAAGGACTGCCATGCCTTAGTATGTGGCTCTTTTTGTGTCCACAAGTAACACCAAGCTTGAAAGTCATATTTGCTTTGCAGTCAAGTCCTCATCCAAAACAGATTACAGATGTGAACACATGATCCAATACAGCCAATCACCCTCTGAGCCCAGGCAGCCCTGCAGTACATGAACCTGGTCAGAGCAGGCCTACACTTTTAACTATAAGAATGTTCTTTACTATTTAATGTTTCACTTCAGCTGTTTGTGGAGAAACATTATAGTAAGACATGTTGAGAGTGGCGGGAGTCTCCTTCCTCATAGATTGGAGCATGACACAAGTGTAACCACAAGGTGGCGCTGCCACCCTGAATGTTGGGAATATAAGAGAAAAACACTGCTTAAGTGATGAAAGAGTAAACCATATTATTTTATTGGTTATGCTATTACAGTTGTTCCATCCTCCCCCCCTTTATTCCCCTCTGCCCTGCATGCACCCTCCCACCCACATTCCCCCTCTTTAGTTCATGTCCATGGGTTGTACATATAAGTTTTTGGCTTCTATATTTCCTATACTATTCTTACCCTTCCCCTGTCTATTTTCTACCTACCATTTATGCTACTTATTCTCTGTACCTTTTCCCCCTCTCTCCTCCTCCCACTCCCCTGTGGCTAACCCTCCATGTGATCTCCATTTCTGTGGTCCTGTTCCTTTTCTAGTTGTATGCTTAGTTTGTTTTTGTTTTTGTTTTAGGTGTGGCTGTTAATAATTGTGAGTTTGCTGTCATTTTACTGTACATGTTTTTTATCTTCTTTTTCTTAGACAAGTCCCTTTAACATTTCATATAATAAGGGCTTGGTGATGATGAACTCCTTTAACTTGACCTCATCTGGGAAGTACTTCATCTGCCCTTCCATTCTAAATGTTAGCTTTGCTGGATAGAGCAATCTTGGATGTAGGTCCTTGCCTTTCATGACTTCAAATACGTCTTTCCAGCCCCTTCTTGCCTGTAAGGTCTCTTTTGAGAAATCAGCTGAGAGTCTTGTGGGAACTCCTTTGTAGGTAACTGTCTCCTTTTCTCTTGTTGCTTCTAAGATTCTCTCCTTATCTTTAATCTTGGGTAATGTAATTATGTTGTGCCTTGGTGTGTTCCTCCTTGGGTCCAACTTCTTTGGGACTCTCTGAGCTTCCTGGACTTCCTGAAAGTCTATTTCCTTTGCCAGATTGGGGAAGTTCTCCTTCATTATTTGTTCAAATAAGTTTTCAATTTCTTGCTCTCCCTTTTCTCCTTCTGGTACCCCTATAGTTCAGATGTTGGAACATTTAAAAGATGTTTTGCAGGTTCCTAAGCCTCTCCTCATTTTTTTTGAATTCTTGTTTCTTCATTCTGTTCTGGTTGAATGTTTCTTTCTTTCTTCTGGTCCACACTGTTGATCTGAGTCCCAGTTTCCTTCCCATCACTATTGGTTCCCTGTACATTTTCCTTTACTTCACTTAGCATAGCCTTCATTTTTTCATCTAATTTGCAACCAAATTCAGCCAATTCTGTGAGCATCCTGATTACCAGTGTTTTGAACTGTGCATCTGATAGGTTGGCTATCTCTTCATCGCTTAGTTGTATTTTTTTCTGGAACTTTGGTCTGTTCTTTCATTTGGGCCATTTTTCTTCATCTTGTTGTGCCTGTTATGTAGTGAGGGATGGAGCCTTAGGTGTTCACTAGGGCAGAGCAACCCATGTCTCTGTGTTGTGACACTGTATGTGGAGTAGGAGTCTAAGACGGAACAATGGCACTTGCTCTGCTCTCTGCCGGATTTCAGTCACTTCCCCCACTACCCACAAGCAAAGTGGGCCCTTCTGGTGCTGATTCCCTGGTGGGTGGGCTTGTGTATGTTCTAACACCCCTTGGGTCTCTCCAACGAACTCTCCTGTGAGGCTGGGAGTTTCTCCTGCTGCCGCCTCAACCCCCACAGGTGTTTTCAATCAGTGGTTTGGGGCTTTATTTCCCCGAACTGGAGCCCTGGGTTGCTCGGTCTGTCTCACTCCCCAGTTGTTCCTCCCGGTTTACCTGTGAGTGAATGTGGGACCACCCGCTCCACCAGTACCTCGTCAGGTCTGCCAGCTGCTGCCTTGCTGGCCAGCTGTAGCCTTGTGTGCCCTACTCAACAATCTGCTGCTACTCTGGGTCCACCAGCCGCTGCCCTGCCTTGAGTCCTCTCCTCTCAGCTGCCCATTTCCACTCCTCCTATCGGTCTGCATGAATGTGTCTTCTTTAACTCCTTGGTTGTCGGACTTCCATACAGTTTGATTTTCTGTCAGTTCTGGTTGTTTTTTGTTTTAAATTGTTGTCCTTCTTTTGGCTGTGCGAGGAGGCATAGTGTGTCCACCTACACCTCCATCTAAGCCAGAAGTCCCTATCACAGTGATTTAAAGAAGTTTTATAGAAACTGTCTAAAGTGGGAAAACTCAGTTTTTTCCTTCCTATGTAGGAAAAATCTCATCTTCCCTATGTATTTCTCCTTTACTTTTACATAGAACACTTCACTTCTGACACTTACGGTCACCAAAAGTGTGGAGGGTTTTTTCCCCAACAACAGACAATTCTCTGGGTTTCTTGCAACTTAACTCAATTCTAACACTGCCTAGAGGTAGTGTTGGAACCCACAGGTTAAGGGCTCAGTCCCACAAGACTGACCCAACCCATGCCAGTTGAAAGCCCAGGTTTTATCACCTGCTCTTTGGATGGACCAGCAATAGATCCGAGGTTCCCATGACCCCCTCCTTGGATTCAATTAATTTGATAGAGTGGTTCACAGAATTTAAGAGAAACACTTACTTACATTTACCATTTATTAAAGGATACAATAAAGGATTCAGATGAACAGCCAGAAGAAGAGGTAGGTAGGGTGAGGTGGTCTGGAAGGACCCCAAGTACAGGACCTTCTGTCCCTGTGGAGTTGGAATGTGTCACCCTTTCATTACATAAATGTGTTCACCAACCTGGAAGCTCTCCAAACCCCATACTGTTGGGATTTTATGCAGGCTTCTTCACATAGGCAGGAGCAATTATTAACTCCATTTCTAGCCCTTCTCCTCTCTGCAGAATGGGGGCTAGGGCTGAAAAGTCCAAGCCTCTAATGATGGCTTGGTCTTTCTGGTGACCAGCCCCCATTCAGGAGCCGCCCAGCAGTCCACAGTCACCTCATTAGACCAAGGGATGCTCCTTGTGCTCTTATCACTTAGGAATTTACAAGGGTATTAGGAGCTCTGTGCCAGGAACTGGGGGCAGAGACCAATACATATACACGAGGCCTGTCTGGAAAAAGTCCAGCCATTGTTAACGTAACAAGAATGGTTTGCATGACAATGATGTAACCTGGCAGCCAAGGAGAGTGGACTGGAATGCACATGCATGAATAATGATGACTTCACTGTACCAGTCAGTGGGGGCAGTAGACACCATTGAGTGAGCATGTGTACTGTGTGGCTGTCACATTAAAAATGAGTGAGTAGAGCAATGAATCTGCATCAAATCTTGTGTTAAGCTTAAACATTCCTCCTCAGAAACTATTCAGGTGATTCAGAAGACTGCAGCTATGGGCAACTGGTGATTGGCAGCTTCATCACCACAACGCACCCACTCATGCCTCAGGTCTTGTGCAGACATTTCTGGTGAAGCATCAAGTCACCTAGGTGACTCAGTCCCCCTACAGCCCAGATGGCACCCTGTGACTTCAGGCTTTTCCTCAAACTATAATCACCTTTGAAAGGGAAGAGATTTCAGAAGGTCAATGAGATTCAGGAAAATATGACAGGGCAGCTGTTGGCAATTGGGAGAACTGTGTGAGGTCCCAAGGGGCTTACTTTAAAGGGGACTGAGGTGTCATTGTCCTGTGTACAGTGTTTCTTGTATCTTCTTCAATAAATGTCTCTGTTTTTCATATTACATGACTGGATACCTTCTGGACAGACCATATACATATATATATATTTTTTCCTGTTATCTTTATAGGTCAGATTTCACAAATTGAACACACATGTGCAACCAGAAATCTGATCACGAGAGAACGTTACCAGCACCCCAGAGCCACACTGTGTGCCCTTCCAGTCATGGCTCTCTCTCTGACCCTAACAGCATAGGTTAATTTTGCCTGTTTTCGTATGTAAGTAAATGTGGCATGCATGCAGCTTTTTCACTATTACTGATGGTGAGACTCATCTGAATTGCTGCGCTTGCTTGTGGATGGCTCACTCTCGTGGCTGTACTGTGTCCCATTGTGTGGCTGACCCCAATCTGCTTATTCACACTACTGCTGGTGGGCACCTGGGCAGCTTCCCAGTTCTGGCTGCTGTGAAGAGTGCTGCTAGAACACTGTACTGAATTTTCACCAGAACACCATTCTGGTGAAAATACGAGTGGGTTCTGTTGGGCGTGCCCCTGGGACTGGCGTCCCTGGGTCAGGTGTCCAGATTTAGTTGATGCTGCCAAGCAGGTTTCCAAAATGGCCACACCATTCACGCTTCTACCAGCAGTGGACGAGAGGTTCAGTGGCTTCATATCCTCACCAGCATTTTTTTAGCACAATTATTTTAAACATTATTGCTTCCAACAAAAACGTTGTTAAGTCAACTAACATTTCTCTGTTCCTAATGTGTGTCAGTGCTCTTCTAACTGGTGAGGACTCAGCACTGAGCAAGACGGTTGAAGATCCTACTTCTCTGCAGCCTGGGGCCTCAAGGATACTCTGGGGGTCACCCAATACACTGGACGTGTTTGGCAGGGGCTGAGGCTACAGGGGAGCCGGGGAGATGAAGTGCAAGAGATCCCTTGGAAGCTTTTGGCTGAAACTCTGCCTCCTCCTTCTCCATCAGCAGCTTCTACTCAGCCCTAGGACAGCTGAGTGAGTTAAAAGATACAAAGGGTTATAAAGCTGGTAGAAGAATCCCAATGTTGCATGCTTTTTGATAGATTGTTTCCTCATACTTTTCTAATGTTTGTTCCAAACGCCAGCTGTCCTCTATCTAAACTTTAAAAGTGAAATGGAGGAGGAAATTCCAGGCAAGCTGTGTCCTGGATTCTGTGTAGGGTGTCAGGGACACAGAGGTGAAGAAGCCGTGGTTTCTGCTTGGGAGGTGCCCAGGTGCAGCAAGAGAGACAACAGTGCCCACAGCAATGGCAGAGTAATATGCTTGGCTGGAAGTGGCACTGAAAATGGGAAGGTGAGCCCCACTTGGTGAGTCCCCTCCTGGAGGAGGGAACAGATGGATGCCTGGGCTGGGATTCCAGGAAAGTAAGAAGGAACAAGGAAAGGAAAACAGCTTGTGGAGTTCTGGTGGCTACAAGTATTTTCCTGAGGCTTATGAAAGGCCATCTTGTGGGGAGGTGGAGGTGACCATGTGTGGAGCTTGGACGCAGGGCAGGGAGTTTGGACCTTGCTTATCTCAAGCTTCTCAGACAGGTACAAGTCTGTGATGCAAGCGATGCACCCCAGGGTGCATAATAACAAGAGTGTTGGCTCTGGAGTCAGATGGACCTGGGTCTGCATCCTGGCTTGGCCACCGATTTGTGCATGACTTTAGGGAAGTTATTTAAGTTCTTTATGCCCTAGTTTGCTCATCTGTAAAATGGGGATAAGAGCAGTACCTTCTCCATAGGCCATTATTATGCTTAATTGAGATAGTGGAGGTAGACCATGTTGTCTAAAGCCTGGCACACAATAAGCTTTCAATAAATGTTAAACTAGTATAATTATGTTATTACTTGGTAATGTATCAGTGCATTTGCCTCTGGAAAATTTTGACTCAGTATACCTAATTTAATATTACTTTTAGCCCTGGCTGGTGTGGCTCAGTGGATTGAGCACCGGCCTGCAAACCACAGGGTCACTGGTTTGATTCCCCGTCAGGGCGCATGCCTGGGTTGCAGGCCAGGTCCCCAGTAGGGGTCACACGAATGCAACCACACATTGATGTTTCTCTCTGTCCCTCCCTTCCCCTCTGTCTAAAAATAAATAAAATATTAAAAAAATAAAATTACTTTTATATTAAAACCCCACAAATATATTAAAACAAACACTCTATGGTATGGCAAGTGGTTCTCCCAGAGTTGACTCTCCTCTGATGTTAGGGGAGCGTAGGTGAAAAGTTCGGAGGGTGCAGCTCCAGGCTGAGACTCCTCCAAGGCCAGCCAGGCTGCTGCTTTCTCCAGAAAGCCCTCCCTGAACACCTTCTTTCAGCTTGAGCTTGTACTGTTTATGAATCTGTGTTTCCCTCTCAGGTGAGTTCTTCTGCAGGCGCGGTCCCTGTCCATTTCTGTGCCCTGCGCTGTACACAGTGGGCATCTGATACCATCACCAGGACCCTCTGCTTGTGTTGGGCCTCAGGGAATCTTGCAGTCATGTCAAGGAGACAGAAAGCAAAGTGACTCAAAGAATCTGAGGAAAGTTCCTGATTGTTGCCTTTCTCACATCCTCTTTGACATTTCATATCTCCAACACCCCTGATATGGATGATTATTTAAGCCATTCCAGCTTCCCAGTGCCCTTGTGACATTTTAAGAGCATGCTTGTCCTCTTAACATAGTGTATTCACCCCACAGAAAGCCTGGGTGACACGAAGTTTGTACACCAGGCAGGGAGAAGGTGTCAGCAGGGCTGCAGGCAGGGCGGATGGAGATGAGTGTGACTTCAGTGATCAAGGGAGGCTTCAGGGAGGGAGCAGACACTGCTTTACAGAAAAAGAAGAAACAGCTGGGGCGGCAGGAGTTGGGGGGAAGGTAGGAGGTGGAGGGACTGAGCCAAATGGAAAAAGGAGTCATGGACATGGACAACAGCATGGTGATTGCTGGGGAGGGGGAGTATAAGGAGACTAAATGGTAATGGGAAAAAAATACAATCAAGATTAAAAAAAAAAGAAAAGAAAAGAAAAAGCAGAGAGCTTAAAAACGTGCCAGCCCTTTAGCACAGTTCCCTTAGTGGGTCAGGTAGAGGTGTCCTTACCCTTGGGGAACATCAGCCCTAACTACTGGGACTGTCTGGTGTTTGAGCTGCTGTTCAGGGGTTTTAATGGGGCTTTCCACACTTTATTCTTTAAATTTACTTTTCAGTTCTGTAATTATTACTATATATTTTTTCCAGTTAGCCCTGTTATTGTTCCAAGGATAGGTTAAACTGCAGGAAAAGAGTTGCAAATAGTTGCTAAGGGCACGGTATTTGCTGAGTTAGAAAAGGAACTAAAGCATTGTTAACCCACAAATCTTCTTAAGTGAGTGCTAGAGAATTACGTAATTTCCCTGTAGTGTCTGAAGGTGAGGTGAAAATTCCACTTATATTTACCTTTTCCAGATTAACTGCCCACTGAGGGTGTTTGTGTCAAGTGGCTGCAGGGGGTCCCTTGGTGAGCGAAGGCATTATTGTCGCAGCACAATGTGACCATCAGTTTCTACCAGCTTTTCTTAAGAGATCAGAAAGTTCAAGTTCCACTTATATATTAGCTTCTGCTTCTAAAATTGTAAACCTCATTCCGATTTAATTTATACTTGGTCTACAACCCAAAATGTAATTCTAATTTATAAATGAGGCTCCAACAATCCAAGTTGGTCAGTTTTGTTAAAAACATAGATCACTTTTGAAAAGACAGAAACAGGAATCTGGACATAGATGAGCTTGTTATAAACTGTAGTGCTGTTTATAAGAGTAATTGGGAATCCTTACCACTTGCGATGAGTGTATATATATATATTTGGACTGCAGGAAAGAATAGAATCACATCCTGACTACTCACAGAATTCAGAGGGCCCTACTGAAGGATAAGAGCGGTGGATTAACTCATTGCATATTAACAGAATTTTAAGATTTGACAAATGATTTAGTTTTAGTTGGCAAAAATCATCCAAAACATATATACCTGATGCATAACGAAAATCACAGAAAACCAACAAGTGAAGGAGTTCTTGAGTTACAATTCTGAAACCTTTATCCCCTGTGGGATGCTGCCAATATACCAGTCATTCTAGGACGGGCAGTTGCCAACACCCTGCTTGCAGTACCCAGTGTCTGTGCTGGTCTGCAACTTTTGAAGGTCAGTCAGGCACCAGTGTGGAAAAAGTTCTAGCAGTCAAGTCGGAGGAAGTGCTTCTGAAGCAGGTTTGGGTAGCTCTGCCTTCTCCACCACATCTTTCCACTCCTCTTTTGGCAGTCCTTTTAACTCAAAGAGCCCTTTGGCACGATCAGTGTAAAAATTAGAGTTAAACTTCCAGGCACTAACATTTTACAGGCCATTTACTCAGCAGTACCTGTGGCTAATGACAGTCACTGTTCAACTCAGCAGTGGTTCACTTACATAACCTTCCAAAGTCTCCAAACCCTCCTCAGCCACTCCCACTCCTGTCAATTCTGTAATTAGTTTTAAAGTATATTTTCTTGATTATGCTATTTCAGTTGTCCCATTTTTTCTCTCCTTTATTCCCCTCTGCCCTGCATGAGCATTGCCCCACTCTTAGTTCATGCCCATGGGTTGTACATATAAGTTCTTTGGCTTCTCCGTTTCCCATACTATTCTTAACTTCCTCTGTCTATTTTCTACCTACCATTTATGCTTCTTATTGTCTGTACCTTTTCCCCCATTCTTCCCCCTCCCACTCCCTGCTGATAACCCTCCATGTGATCCCCATTTCTTTGATTCTCTTCCTATTCTAGTTGTTTGTTTAGTTCATTTTTGTTTTTATTTTTAGGTTTGGTTGTTGATAGTTGTGAGTTTAGTGTCATTTTACTGTTGCAGTTTTGATGTTCTTTTTCTTAGATAAGTCCCTTTAACATTTCATGTAATAAGGGCTGGGTGGTGATGAACTCCTTTAACTTGACCTCATCTGGGAAGCAATTCATTTGCTCTTTCATTCTAAATGATAGCTTTCCTGAACAAAGTAATCTTGTATGTAGGTCCTTGCCTTTCATGACTTGGAATACTTCTTTCCAGCCCCTTCTTGCCCTCAAGGTCTCTTCTGAAAAATCAGCTGACAGTCTTATGGGAACTCCTTTGTAGGTAACTGTCTCCTTTCCTCTTGCTGCTTTTAAACTTCTCTCCTTATCTTTAATCTTGTGTAATGTAATTATGATGTGCCTTGGTGCATGCTACCTTAGGTCCAATTTCTTTGGGACACTTAGCTTCCAGGACTTCCTGGAAGTCTATTTCCTTTGCCAGAGTGGGGAAGTTCTCCTTCAGTATTTGTTCAAATAAGTTTTCAATTTCTTGCTCTTCCTTTTCTCTTTCTGGTACCCCTATAGTTCAGATGTTGGAACATTTAATGTTATCCTGAAGGTTCCTAAGCCTCTCCTCATTTTTTTGAATTCTTGTTTCTTCATTCTGTTCTGGTTGAATGTTTCTTTCTTCCTTCTGGTCCACACTGTTGATTTGAGTCCCAGTTTCCTTCCCTTCACGGTTGGTTCCCTGTACATTTTTCTTTATTTCATTTTTTATAGCCTTCACTTTTTCCTCTATTTTGTGACCATACTCAATCATTTCTGTGAGCATCCTGATACCAGTGTTTTGAACTATGCATCTGACAGGTTGGCTATCTCTTCATTACTTAGTTGCTTTTCTGGAGCTTTGATTTGTTCTTTCATTTGGGCCATGTTTCTTTGTCTTGGTGCACCTGTTATGTTGTAAGGAGCAGAATCTTAGGTATTTGCCAAGGTGGGTCAACCCACCTCACTGCCTTGAGACACTGTATGTGGGGAAGGGGTCAGAGAAGGAACAATGCTGCTTGCTTGGCTCTCTGTCTCACTTTCAGTCACTTCCCCTGCTACCCACAAGCAAATTGGACCCTTCTGGTGCTGATTCCCAGGTGGGTGGGTTTGTGTACATTCTGGGACCCTGTGGGTGTCTCCAACAAACTCTCTTGTGAGGCTGGGAGGTTCTCCTGCTGCCGCAACCCCCATAAGTTTTAATAATCAGAGGTTTGAGGCTTCCTTTTCCCAAGCTGGAACCCTGGTTTGTACAGTCTGTCTCACTCCCTAGTTGTTCCTCTTGGTTTATCTGCATGCAAATGTGGAACTGCCTGGTTCACCAGCCACCACCTTGTCACATGTCCTCTGCATCCCCAGCTGCCTTTCTCAGTAACCCTACCAATCTGAGTGAATGTTTCTTCTTTAATCCCTTAGTTGTCAGACTTCTATACAATTCAATTTTCTGGCAGTTCTGGTTATCTTTTGTTTTTAAATTTGTTGTTGCCCTTCTTTTGGTTGTGCAAGGAGGCAAAGTGTATCTATGTACACCTCCATCTTGACTGGAAGTCCCCACACTTTAATGGGCCCCCCATACTTCCTTTCCCAGCGTTTCCACTAGAGATCCAGGGACACAGGCTTTCCACACAGAGCAACCCCTGCCCCTCCACCACCTGGGATCACCACTTGGAAGAAGAGACAGACCTGAGACCAGCATAGCTGGTAGTCAAGGACTGCAAGGTTCAACCTGAGGAGAACAGGGCTATCTCTCCAAGATAATGGGGCTCATGGGATTGGGATGAATTTATGTGAGTGTGTGACTCTGCCCAAATGGGGTCATTTTGATTTTCCTCCTCCCTGGTGAGTCTTCCCCCATGTCCTTTCCTGTTGGCTCTTCTGGTTCCTCATTTTGTGACTTAGGGGTGTGTGGGCTGTCCAGAAGGGGCCTGGGCTAAATGTTGCTGCTTCCCCTTTGCCTCATGCCTCCTTTCACTTCCTGTCTTTGAAGTTCTCCAACTTATTGGTTGTCTTTGAATTCCTGGCCAGAGACCCCTTCTGTCCCATCCACCATCTGAGCCCCAGGAAGCAGGGGCTTTCCTCTGGGCCCAGCTTTTCCTGGCTCTCCAATTCTTGTGGTGGCATCTGCACCAGGGAAGTAGATGCAGGTGGAGCACCCAAAGATCATGGGGGAGAAGGACAGCTTTCTCTGTAAAAACTGGAGGAGGCAAAAAGGAGTAAGGGAATGGATTTTTATCGAGGACCTGCTATGAGATAGGTTTTGCATTAAGGCTCAGTACTAGACACAGTTTCTTCCACTAACTCACGTAATTCCCACAAGGACAACACAAGGTAGGCATTAGTATAATGTCCATTTCTAGATGAAGCGGAAGTTCAGAGATCTTAAGTAACTTGTTCATGTTAAATGGCAGGAACAGAATTCCAGCTTGTATTTGTTTGATGCCAGCAGCCATGGTCTTGTCCATACCGCCTTTGATGGGGAGTTACTCTTGCACTGGATGGGCTCTCCCTTTTCCTCCCTTGTTTGGGTGTCATGGTGCCAGGCATGGAGATTGAGCAGTGAGGAAGGTAGTTCCTGAGCTCAAAGAGCTGGTGTTCAGACAGGGAGGGAGACATGTAGACAGACAGTGAGAATCAAGGGCCATCCACTCACTCATGCAATACATAACCGTTGGAAGCAGACCATGTGCAAGTACTGTTCCAGACCTGGGGAGTTAGGACTGAATGAGACAAGTCTCTGCGCTCAGTGTGCCTGCATTCCAGTACGTGCAGAAAGATAATAACTGAAACACCCAAATGCACAATATAGTAAATGCTGATAAGTGCCAAGGAGAAAAAGAGAGTAGAGAAGAGGGGAGGGGCAGTTTGTGGTCATGGAAACAGAGTCGCCTGATGCGGACACATGGTGGCCAGGGTGGGGTGCCCACCTTCTTAGCCTCTCAGACTGGCACTGATGGAGCTGCAGATGTGCTGCCCAGGTATTTGCTTGTCCAAAGTGGAGTTCAGGGTGGGCTCTACTGCAGTGCCCTGGGCACGGGTGGTGCATTCTTCTGGACAGTTTGCCCAGGACTGCAGCCCTGTTACATGCGAACCTTCTTTTCAAGGTGAATTTTTTGATATTTGTGGTGGTATCTGTGTACAGAAAAGACAATGTACTGTTGCTTTGTTTAAACAAATTGGTAGCCGCCCTGACCAGTGTGGTTCAGTTGGTTGGGTGTCCTACCTTAAAGAGAAATGTCACAGGTCCGATTTCAGGTCAGGCCACATGCCTGGGTTGAAGACTTGTTCCTGTTTGGGAGTGTATGAGAGGCAACTGATTGATGTTTCTCTCCCTCTATTTCTCCCTTCCTTCCTATGTCTCTAGAAAATAAATAAATAAAATCTTTTAAAAAATTAGTAGTCACCGGGTAAAATACATTTAAAAAATGATGTTTAAACTTTTTACAAGTTCAATTTGTGTGATTATTCTTTTTTCAAATTGAGCAAAATAAGAGCCACGAACTTCACTTCCTCATTAATTATTGCATTAATAATACCTAAAGTTGAGGAAACAACTCTCTTAAATAACCCATTCCATTTACAATGCAGTCAAATGCCTGGAAACATTTGAAACATAATTTACACATTCAAAGCATTTTGTTTTAAGTATTTAAAAGTGCCTGATCTAACAAGCAAAAACTAAGCAACTAAATTAATATTCATAATGAATCTCAAGGTCTCTTAAACATACAATGCTGTTTACAAACATTACCACATCATTATACCTTTCAACTGAAACCACAGGTCCAAAGTTAAGTTTTTGATTGTATATTTTAACTTGATATCCTAAGGCTAATTTCAATTTTTTTTAGGGAACTAAACTTCCTTACACATTACAATACCAAATATAGGCTGCTCTTAATTTTTTTGCAAAAGCATTAATACCATGTGCTTGATTTACTTTGTCTTTTTTATATTTAGTTTTAAACCTTCTTGGATTTGGAATACACTTCCCTGAAGGAAGAGCATCACCATCCCATGTCAGCGGGGGTTGAGGGTTCTTCTTGGTCAGAGTTCTGAGACTGGGAGCTCAGAGTTCTGGGCTGGGGCTGCCTATGAGTGAGGTGGTGCTCCTGGGCCCACAGCAAGAAGTTCTGAGCCCTTTCCTAGTTGCTAAGATGAGCTTGAACTCACAGCTCACATTCCCTGAGTTCCATTTAATCTATTCCATAACTTTGGGGGTCACATTTGAGTAGACAAAAATTATGCACGGCAATTAAGGCTGCAACTGCCTTCTTTTACTTTACTGCTCAGATGTATAAGAATTCTTTGTCATTTACTCAGTCTGAGCAGGATCCACTCTAGCAGGCATCCTGTGTGATATCCCATTGACTTCCCGTGAGCTGAGCTCCATTCTCCTCATCCACCTTGTGTGTGGGGAAGGAAATGCCATTTTGTTTTAAAAATTATTTATTTTTAATTTAAAAAAGATTTTCTATTACAGTTGACATCCAATATTACATTAGTTTTAGGTGCCCAGCATAGTCATCAGGCATTTATGTAACTTATGAAATGATTCCCCTCAGAATGTAGTACCCACTTGGCACCACACATAGTTATTACAGCACTGGTTACACCAATACACACAGTTATTACAGCATTATTGACGGTATTCCCTATGCTGTACTTAACATCCTGGTGACTACTTTTTAACCGCCAGTTTGTACTTCTTAAGGCCCTCACCTTTTCACCATACTGCACCTCTTCTTGGCCCCCACAGTGGTCCACATTGTGTCTCCTCCTGGGAGGTTTCATTTTGCTCAGCCAGATGACTTCTGCTCACTGACTCTCCCCTTGGGATCACCCATGTAGTGATTTTCAAACCTCGCTTAAAACACCTGGCTGTCTCACTGACTGTAGCAATTTTTAAACCTCACTTAAAACACCCGGCTGTCTGAAGCGTGCAGAACTCAGCCTTCTCCCGGCTGGCTATGGACACACTTAAACATACTTGCTGTTGCGTGCAGAGCCCAGCTCTCCTGGCTATGGACATGCAAAAACCCACTATAGAAATAATCATACACAGAAACAGTTTTCTGAATGGAAGACAAAGACGGAGCGCTCACTCTCCAATTCTTTGAGCCGCTCTGGGCTAAACCCTCCTAAGGGGAAGAGCCCCTTCCTTTGTCCCAGTGGGTTTTTATTGAAAAAATAGACACAGTTTGTGGATTCACAGTCTGGCAGAAGGGATTAAAGGGAACACGTATCTTACAAAGATGCTAACAGAGTTTCTGTTGTGATTATCATATGAAAAGACTACAGGTTTCAAAGGTTTCCTGACTGTGCCTTCAAATTCCAAATTAATAACATCCTCCAGCAAACAGATCTCACAGGATCTTGCATATTCTTTGTCCCAGGCCTGATTACCTCGGGGGTCCACCATCTCCGGTCTGAGCTGCCCCTTTGGCTGTTTGCTAAGGGCTGGAGACAGAGGCAGCAAGGAGACTTGGATTTCTCACATCTGAGTACAAAGATTCAGACTAAGAGGGGGCAGGGGTAGATGCCGATCACCCCTTCCTTTCCACAGCTCCTTCATTTATTTCCACAGTCTTGTGAGACTTATTCCACAGAGGCCTTTACGAGATCAGAACCTGGCTTAGGTTGCCCCTCCCTTTGAGGAGTCTTACCCGTCATTGGTAACTGATCTAGCATTAAAGGCCAGGCACAGACAGGTAGCGTTCATGCCAGGGGGATAAGTTTTATCTCCTTAGTGGCTCCTGATCTGGAGGTTTCTCACTCAGCCTAAGTCACAGTGGGTCACAGCTTCCTGAGACCAGGCAGGGCGGCCCCCAACAGTGGTCCCCAACACACCCATGCTTTGCCTTCACACTGTGGGGTTACAGAAACTACTGAAGGTCTTGTCTGGTCTTCCAAGAGTTGCAGGGTTGCTGAGGGGGACGCCCCTCAACCTAGCTAAGGATGGTTCTTTCAGACTTAGAGCAAACTAATTCTGGGTCCCTGACCCTCAGAAGCAGTATTCCTATTACTCTAAGCATGTGAAACCATCCCCAAACTTCTGAGGGAGTTCTCCCACGTCTTGGGCAGCCATGTGAGCTCCACCTTCCCACAAGGGGTTGGGGAGGAGGGAGCATAAGACACCATTCACCTGCAGGAGTTCTCTTCTCCAAATATCTCCTGCTCTTCCTTCCACCCCACTCTTTGTATTTGTTTCAAAAGCTCATCCTCTGTTGTGGGGAACATCTGCTTCTGGCGCACAAAACCCACTTGTTTCCAATTCACTTGGCCCTCATTGAACACGACAGTTTGTCCTCTAGTCCTTTGTTGTGCGTGTGTGTTTGGGGGGTGGTAGGATGGATGGGAGGTAGGTGGCACAAAGCGAAAGTGAATAAAATTATTTTTCCAGGCAGCACCCTCAGCAGTCCCTTGGATCCGTCGCTTGCCTCAGCAGCATTTGGATGGGACAGATGCAGGGTCACTGCTTCTTTCAGCCTCAGACAACCCGCAACCTCTTTTCCAGTCACTACTGGAACCGCTGTGGCCATCCTCAGCCTGCGAGACCAGCCAACACTGTTTTTGGCCTTAACTCCTTACTGCCGAGCAACCTCGAGCTCCCAGATTTTCCAGAATTATTCTCCTCAGGGGAGGCTTCTGTCTACCACCTGTTCACCCTGCATCTGTGGGTCTCCCACACCTGCCTCTCTCTGGGCTTCTATTCAGACCAGGATGAAGTGGCACTGCAGGGCGTGGGGTGTGAGTTGGCTGAAAAGGAGCATGAGGGTGCCTAAGGTCTCTTAAAGCTACAAAACCAACATGGCCGCACCACACCGTCTTCCAGGATGAGCAGACGCCTCCCAAGGTGAGTGGGGTGACACTCAGGACTCCATGGAAGCCGCTGTGGTCCTGGAGAACAACCTGGACCAGGCCCTTTCGGATCTGCAGCTCTGTGACTTCCTGGATGAGGAGGTGAAACTCATCAGGAAGCTGGGGGACCACCTGACTCACCTCCACAGGCTGGCTGATCCCCCGGCAGGTTGGGTGAGTATCTCTTTGAAAGGCTCACCTTCAAGCATGATTTGGAGCCTTTGGAGCCCTGAGCTTTTGAGGGGCCCCTATGCATCCTCCTGGTGTCTACCTTTTGCCTGAGCTTCTCCCTGAAACCACTAAGTACCCTTTTAACCACCCTGAGGCCCTATCCTATGCATTGGACCAAGTGGAAACAAAAAAGCTTTTTGCAGCAAAAAAAATATTTTCCCATGTCTCAAGTTATTGCTCAAAGTAAACACTTCATCCCTTATCTTGTTCTAATAAAATTTCTGCCGTGAAGCAGAAAGAAAACTTGAGAGGCTATTTAAATTCAGTCGTGGGAAAATAAAGTGACAGTTTTGGACCTTGAGCTGCCATTGCTATAGGAGGCTGTATGGGCAGGATGTGTGTTCACCTGTGTGGCAGGAGCGAGAAGGGTCGGGCTGGTCCAGGGGCTTTCCATGGATGGCATGCGGCAGGAGCAGGGTGGCTTTGGAGGGTTGTAGGGGTACGTACGTTTCAGAAGTTTGTGAAGGATTTACAATGAGAACGCATAATAGAGATAGGATAAAATATATCTGAAAACAAAGAATATGGACCAGGGGAAGTGGAAATAAGAGTAGAAAGTCAAGATAGGGAGAGAAAGATAATAGAAGTAATGCAGGCTCTAAGGACCCACAAAGTAGATAATGCTTACTGTATTTTTTTGGACTATAAGATGCACCTCCCCACCCCATTTGGGAGGAATAATGGTTGTTAATGCTGCTGTTGAGTTCTGTTTACATTTACATTGGTGAAATATTAAGTTATTTATGTTATTAAATATGTTACCACATTTTTTGCATCAAAATTTTTTTTCTATTGTCCTCTTCTAAAACCTAGGTGTGTCTTATGGTCCAAAAAAGGAATCTCTCAGTTCACGCTGAGATTCCTGGAAGCAAAAGTGAAAAGGAGACACAGCTATGTGATGCTTATTGTCAGAGAGAACGAAGTCCGTTGGCTTTATCTGGGGCGCTAACAGACTCTGAGTTGTTGGTAATGCCGAAAGCATACTAAGCTCCTACTGTTTGGTGATTAAGTACATGCACAAATGAATAAACTAACAGGGTTGCATTTGCTTCAGAAACTAGGGACCAGCTTCTAGATGAACCCGTAGGAACAGGACACAAAGGCTTTACACAGCTTGGGGAAATATTTTCTATTTTTTTTAGGTGATTTCTTCTCCCTTGTTTTCTACCCCTTTTCTATAATCCTTATATGTATTTTGGATGTAGTGGTTCTACCTTACATGCCTCTGATCATTTTCCTTACACTACATGGTTATTGTTTCTAGGACACCCATTATTCTAGGTTTACATTTCTGAAGTCAGGGCATCTTACAATCAATGGTGTCTCACAGTTGCTTCAATAAAGGTGATAGTTGTGACATGAATGTCCTTGCCTGTGTTTCCCGAACTTGGCTGTGATTCCTGAAAGCTTGATTGGTCATGGCAATGCCTTGCCATTTCAGACAACTGTTTAAAAGTTGTTTATGAAAGGACAGGAATCCTGAGTCTGGTCTGAGAACCCTCCATTTACATCTTCTGGAAAGACAGAGGAAGCTGGCAGATTGAGTGTCAGCTGCTGGGAAGAAAATCTCGAAGATAACAGCACAGCATTTTTTTAGGAAAGCCTGCATCCACAGCATTGTGTGGGGAAGCATGGGTGTTGACGGTTCTGAGTCCCAAATGATTCAGAAGAATGAGACTCTTCAGATAAAAAAGTTTTAGGAATATTTTAACCAATTAATTTTAGTTATTTTTATGTATATGCATGAATGATACTGGATGAAATATGTGTCTAAGTGTGAAAAAGCTCTTTTAGTAAGTGTACAGTAGAAATTCTAAGTGACAAATAACTTTGCTTTCTTTTCATGGAACATAAATAATGGCATATCTGAACAATTGATAGCATCTTATATTTGATGAGATAAAAGGACTTAAATATTTTTCTCTCCACTTCCTCCCCTTTTTTGTTGTGGTAAAATATGCACAATGTTAAGTTCACCATTTTAATTATGTTTAAGTGTACAGTTTGATGCCATTAAAGACATATTGTGCAATCGTCACCACCACGCATCTCCAGAACTTTTCTATCTTGCTAACCTGAAACTTTACGCCCATTAAATGATAAGTCCCCATATTCACCATCCTGCAACTCCTACTTTCTCTCTCTATGGACATGACTACTCTAGGTCCCTCACGTAAGTGGGATCACACAGTATTTGTCTTTTGGTGGTTGGCTTATTTCACTGAGCATAATGTCCTCAAGGCACCTCTGTATTGTAGCGTGTGTCCTTTGTAAGGTTGAATAATACTCCATTACATATACAGCGAGTTTTGCTTATTCACTCATCCATCACTGGACCCCTGGATTGCTTCTACCCTTTGGCTATTGTGAACAACACTGCTAGGAGCATGGCTGCACAAGTTTCTCTCTTGTCTTTTTAAAAAATATTTTATTTATTTATTTTTAGAGAGAGGGGAGGGGAGGGAGAAGGAGAGGGAGAGAAACACTGATGGGTGAGAGAAACATCAATCAGTTGCCTTTCACATTTGCCCCCAACCAGGGACCTGGCCCGCAACCTGGGCATGTGCCCTGACTGGGAATCAAACCAGGAGACCTTTCACCCTGTGCGACGATGCCCGACCAACTGAGCCGCACCAGTCAGGGCACAGATCTCTTTTCTTAGGCTTTGAGTGTGGGAAAAATTTAAATTTGTCATTTCTGTCTTGTAAATCACGGACTCACTTTCCTGCTATTACCAATTGGCTCGTCACATTCTTGCTTGTGTTTTAAAACTATCATCATGTTACACCCCAAAACTGTTTTTCTGTTATCAGTTGTTCCTTTTTTTGTGATTTCCTGCTCTTGTTTTGTAGAAGCAAGATTAATTCATCCAGGAAATAAGCTATTCAGCATATTTAAAAAACTTTGCCTTGCTTATTGCTGTTAAATCTGTTTTGAGAGGATCATTTCTCTGATTTACTTCCACCTTTTGCTGAATCTTTTCAAATGTCCAATTTTAAAATTCTGTCTTCTTGCCAAGAGCATCACTTTGCTTGGCATGGGAGGCTTAAACAGCAGAAATTTATTTTCTTTCAGCTCCGGAGGCTGGAAGTCCAAGTATAAGGCAGTGGCCCAGTTGGTTTCTGATGAGAACATTCTGGCTTGCAAACAGCTGTCTCCTCTGCATGTCCTCACGTGGCCTTTCCACTGTGTGTGTGCATTCCTGGTGTCTGTCCCTGTTCTTCTAAGGACACAATCTGACTGGATCAGGGCCCCACCCTTATGACCTCATTTAACCTTAATTACTCCCTTAAAGGTCTTATCTCCAAATACAGACACACTGGCAGTTAGGGCTTCAACAAATGGACTAGAGGTGAAAGGGTACAGTTCAGTCCATAACCCCTATCCCTGTAGAGGAATATCTATATTTATTTAGCACTGGTATTGAGATGGATTTTTATCAGGGGAAGTGGCTATTTCTTCAAAACAGACCTTGATGGAAAGAGAAAGTAAAAGTTTATTTTTATTTCCTAGGGGTAGTATATCTTAAGAGAGCTCATAAAGGGTGGGGTGGACCTCCTAACAGTAACAGATGTTTTGAGGGTTTATTCATGTTTTAAAGAACTTGTTCTCTGGATCTGTGTGACCATATAGAAGTAGCTGGGCACTGGCTGCTTCTCTGGGAGATGCCACTGTCATGGATAGTGGCAAGCTTAGCAGCACTGCATTCTAGGGCCCGCCTGCCCTGCCAAGCAAATGCCTCTGTGCTGTGGAGGGGCTGGGCTCATGCGGAACTCTGGTACCCAGGGCACTTCTTACAGTAGCATTGAACTCGGCACCCCTAACTGCCCTTGTCCTCAGCTGTCACCACCTGAGCAGGACAGGGGTACCTGTGGCAATCTCTGATGTCCTTCCCCTTACTTCTTGATGGGGATTCTCTCTGTCATCTTTCCCACCTGAGTCCTGGGCTGCTCCAGCCTTTGCTTACCTCTATCTATGCCACATCTCACTGTGGAATTGGGAAGTGGTATAGAGTGACGTGCAGGGGCTCAGGTATTCATCTTGGATTAGATGTCTCGCTTCTTGCACACCTTTACTTAGATTCCCTCTCCGTTTTGCTTTGTCCTCTCTGGCTGCACCTTCTCAGTCTCCTTTCCGGGACCTCTTTCTCTGCCCTAGTGTTTTTCAGGGCTCTGTCCTAGGCCCTCTTCTCTACTTCCATGTCTTCAATTACCATTGCTGATTCCCTGCCTCCAACCCAGACCTCTCCTCTGAGCTTCTGATTCATCTGTATCCACTGTCTCCTAGTTGGCTCCACCTCCATGGATCACCGGTATGATAAATCCATGTTCCAAATGAAACTCAGCTTCCTCACCCTTCTGCTAAACCAGATTCCCCCCAGGATTCTTGACTGATGAGTGGCACCACCAGCCACCAGCTTGTCTCAGCAAGAAACCTGGCTATGCTGAGTCCTTCTCACCTGCTCCGCCAGTGCAGTGGTTACAATGGTTACAGCCAACTCCATGGCCTCCTATGGTTGTGGATTCTGGAGTTCTAGCTAACATATGTTAGAACACAGGGGGTAGAGACTTGGCTTGACAAAGCATTAGAACAGAGTGTTCTCCAGATGGTTTTCTACCAGTGCACAAGTCATGCCAAATCCCAGGACCAACCTTTTCATAAAGCGAAAAGACAATTACTTGTCAGGTTTCTCTAACTAGTCCCCCCTCTCTCCCACTGCAATGTGGCCACTGGACAAAGTGGAGGAGGGCATTTATAAATGTTAGACCATTTATTTCTGGTTATGAGAGATGAGGTTTAGCTTTCTTATGCCACTGCATCTTTCAAATGTAGTTACAGCAGCACCTTTAGCTAAAAGAGTGAAGCATTGATGTCACATGCCTACGTAAATATTATGCCCCATGGACCTACTATTGTAATGTGTAACATTTCTTTCTCTTATAATTTCTTTTGCTTTTACTGGAGATGTACTACTTATTCTTTTTCATCTTGCAGTGTTTTCTTTATAACAGTTTTCTATTTTTTCAAATTAAAACTCCATACAATCAGATTTACTTTTCTCAGGAGGACTTCCTTTATGGTGTTATTAGCCACTGTCTGAGTGTTTCGAGTGGTAACTTAATTCAAATTATTTGCTAAGCATTAATTCAGCAGAACCGTAGCTTTTAGATATTCTGTCATACTTATGAGAAGAGGAAAGGGTCAGTGAGACACTTCTGATTGGAACAATAATCAGAGCCTTGCTTACAGACTCCAAGAGCAACATATTATCAAGAAAGACAACTGATCTGAATCACAGGCATTTGGGGGAAATTATTTTTACCAGTGCTGACAACAATTTCTTTTTTTTTTTAAAGATTTTATTTATTTATTTTTAGAGAGGGAAGGGAGGGAGAAAGAGAGAGAGAGAGAAACATCAATGTGTGGTTGCTGGGGGACATGGCCTGCAACCTAGGCATGTGCCCTGACTGGGAATCGAACCTGCGATGCCAGGTTTGCAGCCCGTGCTCAATCCACTGAGCTACACCAGCCAGGGCGACAACAATTTCTAATTATGTCTTGGGAGTCGTGAGCCTTCCAAAGAGAGAATTAATATTGCAAGAGCAGAATACGCCCTCAAAAATTATGAAGGTCCTCCTAAGTCTCCGGGGTTCATAGAAGAACAAGCTGGGTAAGCTTGTGAACATTCTCATTTGAAGAGCCTATCAAATGAGAGTATTCATGTCTTCTTAGATTTCTTATGTTCATTATTGTAACAGGGTGCAGCCGAGGTGGGGTTTTGGGTGCCACAAATGGGGATTTGTAATGGGGCTCAAAACTCAGGGTGTCTAGGAAATATTAGAGAAAAAAATATATATGATGTCCTCACCCCCACCAGTCTGAGCTGGGGGAAGGGACACATGGAGCAGGGCCATTGAGAGCTGTTTTGCATAGCAACAGCTTTGCAGCTAACCTCTGGCATGGTCATTTAACGTATCTATAGCCTTTGGCTGGTTTCATAGATATGTTAAATAGCTGTGGCCACACTTTGAGCCATGGAAATGGGAATGACTTCAACCCAGGATGTAACTAGGAAGTAACTCCCCCTGGTTACAGTGCTTGCATGAGAGCTTGGAGATGATTGGCTCCACACCATGGGGCCATGCCTGCCTGGACTTACTATGGCAGCCCAGTGAACCTGGAAGAATATGGGAATGCTGGCAGGTGTACCTGATTGTGGGAGGAGTTGGAAATGGGACTGCAGAGGAAGACTGGCTCCAGGATTTAAATACAGACACAGAAGCCATGAGGGGAATCACCATGTGGCTTGGGCGAGAGTTGGAACCATGAGGCTTTGGGTTGCTCCCTTTTGCCATGTGGCTTAGGAAACAGGAGAGACTTTGCCTGTAAGAAAAGGGGTGAAAGGGCTCTTGCTGGTGGGCCATGAGAAGGTGCCACATGGTTTTGGATTAACTGGAGATTGTGGCGGCAACACAGCTGATGATGCTGGGAGCCTGAATCACGGACTTCTACTTCTTTTCCTGAGATATAGTACCCCAGACAGGGCAAAGGGGAGAAGGAAGGACCATGTGCATTTGTGGGTATTCTAAAGAACTTTAATATTTTAATAAAGACATTAAGTCATTATTCTAAGTCTGTATAACTTTTAAATAAATAATTTCTTTTCACCAATCTCTGGCATTGAGAGACGTCTTTCCTCTGGCAGCGGGCAAAGTGAACCTAGTATGGGGGGATCCTGCAAAGAAGAAGGAGGGGTCCTTTCAGTGATAGTATAGTATAGAGGTAGGGAGGGACAAAGGAGGGAGAGAAACATCAATGTGTGGTTGCCTTTTATGCACCCCCTCCTGGAGACCTGGCCCACAACCCAGGCATGTGTCTGACTGTGAATCCAACTGATGACCCTTTGGTTTGCAGGCTGGTGCTCAATTCACTGAACCACACCAGCCAGGGTTGATTTTCATGTTTAAGACCAGGCTCTCAAATTTCACCAACTAACATTATAAGGAAAGCAAAGCTGACCTGTAGGCAGAAATACAGAAAGGGTCGAACAAGATTTTTACTTAATACTAGTGAAAAAGGCTCATATTTTGATGTTCTTCTACATACCTTGTTTTTGGATTATTTCCTCACTTTCTATGGTACTTCCTAAAACAGTAGAAATGGGAGATAAATATTTTGAGCACTGGCATGTCTGAAAGCTCTTTATTCTACTCTCTCATGCTGATGATCACTCGACTACAATTCTAGGTGAAAAAAATTTCCCTTGGGTTTGAAGGCATCATCCTGTTGTCCTAGTGTTGAAATTAACAGCTGGGGAGTGGAAACCATTCTCATCCTGTTTCTTTACAGGTTATTTTTTCCCTCTCCAGGAGTTTTTAGAATATTCTCTTGATCTCTGGTATTCTAAAATTTCACAATGGTTTGCTTTGGGTCATTTTTTTTCAGTGAAAAGCTGCGGAATTAGTATCTTATTTAAATTTGGAACTTTGTCCTTTTAATTCTAAGTAACATTCTTGTATTATTTCTTTGATAACTTTTCACCTTTTACTTTCTGCTTTATCTTCTAGAATTCCTGGTTAGATGTTGATTCTCCAAATTGATCTTTTATGTTACTTGTGAGGGTTTTACAGGGATAAAAAAAAGAGCCCCTTTTCTCCTCTGAAATCTGAAACCAGTTGAGAATTAAGATGCAATAGACAGATAAATGGATGTCAAGGTGTTAGCTTTATTGCTGATAATCAGTGAAGGAGGATTTGGCTTAACATCTTAAATCAAAAGCACTTGTTAATGTTTTGTTCTAAAATTAGACAGCATACCTACGAAGTCACAGGCAGAACTGGCAAAGCTGGGTTCAGTCCACCTGGCAGCAAGTGGACAAGATGGGCAGGGAGACAGCAAACAGAGCCCGTGGGGCTGAGCCAGGCCGGCTAAGTAATAAGCCAAGCTTCCTCCTCTGGGAAGGAGTGAGCAGGCTTGGGGAGAGTCTGGAGAGAGAGCCAGAAAGCTTCACTTGTGGGAACTTGAGGCAGGGGAAAAATCCCCCAAATTTAGTTATCAATTTTCCCATTCATTTTTTTTGTTTTTATCTCTTTGTCCCTCTTATTTTTCTGGAAGATTTCTTAAATTTTATCTTCCAAATCTTCTATTTTTTGGCTTTAACAATACTATTTTTATTTTCAAAAGACTTCTTGTTTTCTGAAAAAGTATCTAGAATATACAAGAAATTCTGGCTAATCGACACAGTGAATTCAGAAAACCCAGTAGAAACGTAGACAAAAGATATGAAAAGTCACTTCATACAAGGGGAAGCCAATGGCTATTCAGTAGATGAAGAAACGTTCACTATTGCCTAGAAATGAAAAATAAAAAACGTGAGATGGTATCAGGTTGGCAGCAATTGGGAAGCTGAATAATATCAAGTACTTGGAAGGGTGGATGAAAAGAGGGAGCCCTCCTATCCTGGGGGTGGGAGTCACCCGGCCCGGCCATTCTGGAGAATAGACAGTCTGGCGACACCCAGTAAAGTTGAGCAGGAAAATGCTTGTGACCTCACAATCTCATTCCTGGATGCATTTAACAGGGGGAAATCTTGCTCAGATTCACACGGGAACATGATGAGAACATGATGTTGGCATAGTTCATGACGAGGAGACAGTGCAAATAAACCAGGACATATACACACCATTTAATATGGTTCATAGCAACAGACCAGAAACACAAATAGCACCATGGCAGACCTTAAACATCTCTTATTGTTGGGTAAAAAAAGTCAGCAACAAATGAGATTTGTAAAAGTCCCATTTATGTATATGAAAAACAGATGGACATAAACTATACTGCCACATATTTTATAAAGATATATATTTAAGAATATCTATTGTTTCAGTTAACTATTGATACATAATATAACAACCCCAAATTTCAGTGGCTTAAAACAAGTAACCATGTATTATTTCTCAAGATTCTCTGGGTGAGAAATTTGGGCAGGGCTAGGCCAGGTGGACTGTGTGGTATTGGCTAGGTTACATGCTTGGATTCATTCAGCTGTTGGCTGGGCTGCTCTGGAAGCTCCCAGAAGGCTTTGTTCATATGTTGGTGGCTTCATGTTTCTCTGGGTGGTCTCTCTTCCTCTCTCTTTCTCTTCATATTGTAACTCAACTTCCCCACCCTGAGAACCTCCTACACCAGGCCGCTCCATGAGGTCTCTCTTGAGTAGGATAGTGGGGCCTCCTTATAGCATGGCAGCTGGCTTCATGGGAGTGTTTTCAGACTTTGATTTATGACCCATGAATGGATTAGTAAACTCAGTTTAGATGGTCATGAAGTAGAATACAACTAGTAAGGTAAGCATTGTTTTATGAAACTTTCATGTGAATAGTGTATCTACAAATTCATTCATTCGTTCATTCATTCATTCAATCACTCAATCACCCAATCACCCGTTCATTCAATAAACACCTGTTGAGCTCTGCAGATGTGTCAGGCACTGGGTACTCAGGAGAAATAACACATACAAACATGCGTGTGTGTGCAGGTGCTGGCGGGCGTGTTCTGGGTCACATTGGGGTATGTCTCTCTCACTGTAGTTACAGTCAAACGGCAAGGCAGCCATCACTGCCTTGGGGGTTTCATAGGAAGGTCAGGATGCTGAATTGTGTGGTTATTTCCCATATATGTCAGGAAATTACCACATACTTTCTCCATTAAAAAAGGAAACAGAAAATGAAAAGCACAGGCCTGTGTTTCAACCCCTTTTCAGCACAAGGGGCAACATGGGCTGCTTTATAAACAGCCAGTGTGGCGAGGGTCTGAAAATCAGGGACAAAAACCCTTCTTTTTCCCCCAGCTATTGTCAGTGTGAGTGTGGATGGTTCCTCAGCTCATGGAACCTGCCTTCCTCATAGGACTGAGAAGGGCCCTCTCTCATATGACTTTTTTTCCTCTTTATCCTGTTTTGCTTCCCATTTTCCTCCTCCCCTCTGACCCCTCCACCCAGGGCAAGTCACCAAATCTCCCCGAGGCTCCATTTCTTCCCCTGTAAAATAGGAACAACAGAAACAGCCCCTTGCTGGGGGGTTGTATTGTAAGAATTATAGGAGAACCTAGCTGGGAGGGAGGACAAAGGCTTATGCTGCCCAGGCCAGTTAAGGGCTTAGTGAGGTTGAAGACCTCCTGTCCCAGGAGGGTGGCTTCTGCTACTGTCCCCTCCTCCCCCTGTGCTTCTGCTTCTCTGGACCCTTAACTCCCCAGTAGGGTGAAGCTGTCAGTCCTGAGCTGGGAAGCCTGGGGCTGAGCCCACAGGAAGAGGGGCCTAGGATCAGATGGTGCCAGATTGGGCAAGAGCAGAGCATCGTCGGCCCCTCTGATCCTGGTCAGAGGTATTTGGCAACACCAACAATTCTGGGAAATTCAGAGGCAGGAAATGAAAGGGGGGAAGAGCAAGGGGAAAGCCTGAACCATACTTCTGCCTTCCTGGCCTGGCCCCCCTTCCAAACTGTGTGATGAAGAGTAAGGTGACCAGCTTATGGGGGTGAAGGGGACAGATCAGGAGACCCTTTCTCTAGGAAGAACAGAGACAGTCCTGTACCAGCCCCCACTATGCTTTGCCCAAGTTCCAATTCCGTTTCCATTCTGTTTACTGTCCAAAGTCCTGGGGTCAGGAGATGCCAGGATAGAACCTCTTGGACGTTCAGACACATGGGCTCAGGGCCCTCACCTGGACCAGCCCCCTCCCCTCCTCTTCTCTCCTGTCTAACACCACCTGCCCCACTTCTCCCAGGCTGCTTGAGGGACCCGGGAGTCAGCCCTTCACACCTTTAACAGGTAATCAAGGTTGGGGAGGCAAGTGGGACTGGGGGTGTTTGGGATTAAGGAAACCATAGGTCAGAGACAGTGGGGGCCAGATGGAAAGATGAGAGTGTGGAGGGAAGGCACCTCCCCAGCCACATCAAGAGCCTAAGGAATCACCTAAGAAGGGAGAGGACCTGACTGTATTTCAGGCCCAAACTCACCTCCAACCTCAGACTCAATCCAAGCTGTCTCCTCCACTTGCCCTGCCTCTGCCCCCAGTCCTATCTTAAGCCTCCACCTGGACCAGCATTTGAGCGGAAGCACCAGCCCTGGACTGAGCCCCAGCCCTAAGAGCAGCCTTGACGGCAGCCCAGGCCCAGCTCCTGCCCCGGGCCCAGCATGGCGAAGGACTTTCAGGACATCCAGCAGCTGGACTCTGAAGAGAGCGACCACCAACTTGGTGCGGGGGAGGGGCCAGGCACCCGCAGGCACAACCCCAGGAAAGAAGATGCATTTTGGAAAGGCAAGTATCCAGTTTCCGGGGCAGCGCTTCCCCTCTGTCTCTCACTCCTGATGGCTCTGTCTCCCTGAGGTCTCTGTCACACTCACTCAGTGAGCAGGGACCGTCCCCTTTAGGAGTGTGGTGCCAACTCCTTTGCTTGCCCCCTGACTCCACCTTCCTCTCCTCGCTCAGGGCCCCAGGAAAGGGCGAGTGTCCAGAGGTGTGGGAGTAATGGAAGCTGGAGATGACTTCCTCTGCACTTCCTCCCGTCCTTCCTTCAGACAACGTGTGCTGTGTGTCTGTGCATGTTTGTGTGTGCAAGGAAAGCACATTCAGCCAGGAGAGTGTACATGTGCGTGGGAAGGTATAGGGATGGGTGGGTGAGGCAATGGACACAGAGATACAGAGATATTCCAGAAAGTCCCCGCTCTCTTCAAGCCCCACATCTGGATCTTTCTCTAGCAGATCTTGATGGAAGGCCCCTTGTCTGGGAAAAGGTTTTAAGGCAAGAGAGACCTGAGACCAGGGGTGGGGAGTGGGGCATGTCAGGTGTGTGGGTGCTGGTGATGGCTTGAGGCTCTGTGGGACTGGGGCTTGGAGCTCAGGAGAGGAATTGGTTAGCCTGGGCTGGGAGGCAAAACCTCTCATTTCTGAGGCTGGCAGACTGTGGAGGATGGTGTTGTCACAGGTGAGGGTGGGAACTGGGCAGGGCAGGAGCAGCAGGAGGGATAGGCGATCCCACTGAAGGCTTCTCCTTTCCTGGGTAGGGGGCTGGCAAGTGTCCCCTCTGGGCAGTAGGCTGCAGGGGGCAGACACCACATCTGTCTCACTCCCCTCTGCACCCTCAGTGCCCATGTGATGCTTGGTACGTAGTGAAATGATTTTGGATAATTTCACTCATGCTCACTCAAAAATGCTTTTGGATATTGTTGAATCTTCGGAGGGTGAGAGGGTTGAGAGTTTTAGCAGGAGGCTTGGAGAGAGGCCAGAGGTTTGGGGTTTCATGGGAGAAGGAGCTCACCCAGAAGGCCTGATGGGAGGCACTGCAGGGCAGCTCTGAGACAGCCAGGCGCTCAGCGTGTTCCTCCCCGGCAGCCTCTGCTGCCCCGCTGTGAGCTGGCACCTAGCACCCGCCCACCCGCAGCCACGATGGAATATCCCACAGTTTTCAGCAAATTTGGAAATATTTTGGCCATTGTTGGCCTCACCCTTCTCTCCTTTCTTTCAAGGACCCCAATTCTGTATCTATTAGTGGTCCTACAGTTCACTGATGCTATTGCCATTTTAGAAAAGTTGTTTTTTCTCTTAGTGTTTCTTTTATATAGTTTTTATTGCTATGTCTTTAAGTTTACTAAACTTTCCTTATGCATATCTAATCTTCCATTAATTCCACTCAGTGTAATTTTTATTTCAGACATTGTAGATTTTGTGTCTAAAAGTTCAACTTGGGACTTTTATATATCCTTTTTTGATATTCTACTTAAGTTTTTGAACATATGGAGTACAGTTACAATATCTGTTCTAATGTCCTGTCTGCTAATTCTAACATCTATGTCAGTTCTGGATTTGTTTTGATAGATTTATTAACCTCCTTGTTATAAAATGTATTTTTCTGCTTCTTTGTCTGCCTGGTAATCTTTGATTGGATGCCAGATACTGTGAATTTTACCTTGTTGTGTGCTGGATATATTTGTATTCCTCTAAATTTTCTTGAGCTTTATTCTGGGATGTGGTTAAGTTACTTGGAGTCACCTTGGTCCTTTTGGGTGTTGCTTTTATGACTTGTTAGGTGGGTCTGGAGGATGGCCGGCACAAGGCCTTCTTGGGTCCTCTACCCAGAGCCTTGAGGGTCCAGTCTGGCTGGTGGGGGTAGGCACTGTTCCTGGCCCTGTAGGAGTGCCAGGCACTGCTCCCTAATCCGTTCATATGGTTTTCTCCTGGTCTTGGGTAATTTTCTTTAAATACATGCACTGAACAGCACTCAGCTGACCTCTTGAAGGGAACCCTCCACAGATCTCTGGGTGTCTCTGGGCCCTCTCCTCTGGCACTTTGTCCTGTGAAGTGTGGTGCCCTTAGTCACCCTAAACTCTTGGCTCCATCTCCTTAAATCCCCCTCAAGGGGGAGTCTGCTGGGCTCTGCTTGGGTTGCCCCTCCCTGCCCTGTGGCCTGAAAACTTTCTCCCATCACCAGGCTGGGACAATCATAGGGCTTGTCTAGTTTGTGCCCTATCCCTCGGGGGTCATTGCCCCGTGTAGCTTGAAGTCCAGTGTCTTGAAAATGGTTGTTTATTGTTGTGGTTGTCTCTGGGAGGAGGGCATGTCTAGTTCTTGTTATTCCGTGTTGGGCAGACCCTTTCTTTTATTTTCAAACTTGCTTAGTCAGTACTTTACATGTTTTAACTCATTTCATTCTCAGTATAGCCCAAGCAGGTAGCTACTATTCTTACTCATATTTTTTTTTTCTATTAGGGTGAGAACACCTAACATGGGATCTGCCCTTTAACAAACTTTAAAGTGAACAACACTGCTTCATTAGCCATAGGCATACAGTTGTACAGCAGATCTCTCAAACTTATACGTCTTATACAATTGTAACTTTCCACCCATAATGGAACAGCAACTCTCAATTTCCCAAGCCCCAGCCCCTGGAAACCACCACTCTTCTCTCTGTTTCTATGAGTTTGACTACCTTAGATTGTATAAGTGGACACAAGAAAACTGAGGCACCAAGGGGGTGAATGACTTGCCTATGACCTCAGAGCTAGTTGGTGGCACAGCTGGACTCAGCCATGGGTAGTCTTGTTTCAGGACACAGGTACAGAGACAGATTGTTGAGCTGACTCAGAGTGGAGGGTTTATAAGTCATAGGAAAGGCTGGGAAGTGGGACAAGGGCCCAGTGAGTGGACAGTATTGGAGAGGGCAGTCAAGGGGCTCAGCCATGGAGTTCTAGCTGGGTGGGGGAGACTGGTTTGGGAGAACTCTCTAGAAGGACAGAAACCCAGGGGATGAGGGAAGACATGTGTGGGGAGAGGCAAAGGGAAGGCCGTGCTCACAGCAGGAAATGGGCAGTGGAGGTGTCAGAGACATGGCCTTTCTGGGTCCAGATGGGGTCCTGAGTGTGACTGAAGTGGAAGAAGGTGACAGATATCGGTGTGAAGAGGTCAAGTGATCTGAGTAGTCACTCATGGTGACAACTCAGGATGGTGGCCATTGATGGACTGGGGAGGAAGAGTCTGGACCTCTGACTAACCCCAGAATGTGAGGCTCCCAGGGTGTGATGGGAGTGAGAAGAGAGGGGAGGCCAGGGTCTAAGGCAAAGAGGAGGAGGCATTTTCTTAGAGGCGGATGGTGACAATGCAGAAGCCAGTCCTGGAGAGACGTCAGGAGGGATGAAGCCAGTTCTGTGCATGTGAGGGTGTGGGTGCATGTGTGTGTGTATGTGGGAACACATGTGTCATTGGGTGTATATGTGTGAGAAGGTATGTGAATGTGTGTTATAGTATGAGAGAGTGTGTATGAAATGTGTGTGGTAATGTGTATGAGTGTGAGAATGTGTGTTAATGAAAGTGTTTGCTTGTCCTGGGCCTCAGTGCCCAGCTGATGGTGTCCACCCATGTGATTGGGTCCCAAGGTGAGGATCGCAGGGGCCAGCGGGGATGGGGCCACAGTGGGAGAGGGTGTGGGCAGCATGGAGGGTGGTGAGTGTGTGTGCGGTAATGAGTGTGGGAGTGAAATGAAAAATGTGTATGTGTGTGTGTGGCTGTGTTTTCAGGATTCAGCTTGATGAAGGGGAGGGAGAGGGTTCTGTGAGATGACTGAGGGCTAAGGGGAGGGTGTTTGTAGTGGGACAAGGGTTTCTGGGATGGAGGGGCAGAGAGGCCTGGGAGAGGAGGCTCTGAGGGCCGGGGGATGAGAGATCTGGGGCTTGGAGGGCAGCCCTCAGGGAGTGGCCTGTGGTGGAATGACCTTGGACTTAAACACCCAGTGGAAGTGGGGGTCGTGGTGTTGGTGCTTCTACTTTTGGGTTTGTCTGAGAGGCCCAGCTCTAAGATTGGGGCTTTACACACAGCTGATGTGAGTATCAGTGCCACGTGCAGGTGTGCTGCATGCCCATGTAGGTGTGTGCACATGTGCAAATGAGTGTGTGTGCAACATTTAAATGCCAGGGTCAAAACCCATTGACTCCCCCAAACAACACTCCCCAACTACTTTCCTCCCACCCACCTGGGCTGGACTTCCGCAGACTTCTGTTCCCTGGTGCTTCCATTAGGTGGGCTCTCAGCAGCCCTTCTCCTGACACCCCTTCTCTTGCAGGGACGCCTCCACCCCAGCCCCTTCTGCTGCAGAGTCTCCACCCCAGGCTCTGGCTCAATCTGCTGGTCCTGGGCTTCAACCTCCTGCTGCTGGTGGCCATCTGTGTGATTGGGTCCCAAAGTGAGGATCGCAGGGGCCAGTGGGGATGGGGTCGTGATGGGAAGGGGGATGTGCGTAGTGCATGGGGCAGGGGCAATGAGAGCTATTACAGGGGAAGAGAGGGAGGCAGTACAGGGCAGAGCTAGGGCATGAATGGGGGCACTGAGGGGGTAGTGAGGGGACAGTGCTGTGGACAGTGATGAGGCTGTCTCATGGGGCACAGCCCCCTCCACTTTGTCCTGTGCTCTCTCTTTCTCCTGATAAGGAGCACAGATGCAAGTGGAGTTTTGGGCCCTAAAACAAACTTTCAGCAACTTCTCCTCCAGCACCCTGGCAGAGATCCAGGCTCTCAGCTTCCACGGTGAGTGGGTGTGCCTGGGAGTGGAGGGCTGGGGGGTTGGGCTGTTGAGGCACCAGTTTACCAGCACAGGTTTGCTGGACACCAAGGTGTGCCCAGTGTGGTATCTGCAAAGGGGAGTGTTTGGGGTGTGTGGGCAGATAACCCAGCCTGAGATGCAGAGCAGTTTCCAGGGATGTTCCCCAGGCCAAGGGACCCTGAAGGATGAATAACCAGGTGAAGAGGGTGGGGGTTAGTGCAAGGTAGAGAGAATGAATCTGCGGTGACCGGGAGGTGAGGAAGACCACTGCAAGTTTTGGGGCAGTAAACACTTCCAGTGTGGCAGGAGCTAAGTGGAGAGGGGTGGGCCAGGGAGGTGGGTAGGGGCCAGGCCATGGAAGCAAGCTGTGTAAATAAAGTGAGGATTTATTTTGAGAAAATGAGGACCTATGGAAGGGGTTTGCCCAGGGGAGTGACCTGAGCAGGTTTGTTCCTCAGAAAGGCAGAGCAGTGGGGTGTGGGGAGACTGGGCGGAGCTGGGGGGCTGGGGGCAGAGCCTGGAACCTCCCAGGTGAAGGTGACAGGTGTCTAACTGCTGCTCTAGTGGCTGAGGATGGAGGGATGTTAAGGAGGCAGAATGGAGGGAAATGGTTTAGCTTTCTTCTTTTTCAGGAAGCAGCACGGGTGACAGAGTGACAGCTTTGGAAGCCAAGCTGGAGAAACAGAAGCAGGACTTGAAAGCAGGTCCGAGACCCTCCCTTGAGTGTGGGGTATATGAGAGGGTGTTTGTGTGTGAGAGTGAGGTATGTGGTGTGTGGTGTGAGTGATGTGTTTGTTATGTGTCTATGAGTGAGTGTGTAGTGTGTGGTATGTGCGATTGATGTGTGTGATGTGTGCATTGAGTTTTCCCAGCGAAAGGCTGGGTTCCTGTGCAGGGCCCTGGCAGATGGGGCACTCCCACTGGCTGAGTCATTATCTACCACTCTGTCCCCCTAGATCATGACACCTTGCTCTTTCATCTGAAGCACTTCCCGTTTGATCTGCGCATTCTGGCTTGCCAGATGGCGTTCCTGCGAAGCAACGGTAGGGAAAGGGGGAGGGAGAGGGGGATTCTCTGGTCCCCGTCCTGACCCAGGTGTCCCTGTGGCCTCCAGCTGGATCTCATCTCCCCCTGCCACTGCCATCCCCTCAGGCACAGAATGCTGCCCCATTAACTGGCTGGAGCATGACGGCAGCTGCTACTGGTTCTCTCGCACTGGGCTGACCTGGCCTGAGGCTCACAAGTTCTGCCAGCTGGAGAATGCACACCTGGTCGTCATCAACTCCAGAGAGGAGCAGGTGAACCGTACCCTTCCCAAAGGCAGGAGGCAACCTCTGGAGTGCAAACTCTGGGAGGCTGGATCAGGCTTGCTTTATTGTTTTTTTTTTTTTTTTTAACTTAGGAAAGAATCCAGAAGCAGAAGTCTGGCAGAACTCTGGGAGGCTCAGAGCAGAGTAGCCATGGATTCTAAGAGGTGGGAGGTGACAGCCAGGAGCTCAGGCAGAGGGGCTGAAGCCAGGTTAGCAGGGGGTGAGGAACAGGTCAGGAGACAATGCAAGACAGGATGAACTAAATAATGCAAGACTTGGGTGGAGAGCACAGAGTCCCTTCCTGTTGTGTGCTGGCCTTGGGGTGTGGTAGCCGATTGGGTGAAAGGAACAGAGTGGGCAGGATTCCCAGTGAGGTGCCTGCCATGGCACTCCAGGTCTCACCTGCCCACTGTGGTCACCAGACCCCAGCCCCAAACAGCAAAGTTCACAGGGAAAAACCAACCTGTTAGAATAGGTGAGACATTTCTTTTTTGAAAAGGAGGATATTAATGGTAACGCTTACTGAGTCCTTACCATGAACAGGCACTTTCATATGTATTCACTCCTTTAACCCTCACTACCCCACAAGCAGGTGCTCTTATCATTCCCACTTTGAGGGAGCGAGAGGTGAGGGAACGAAGGAACAGGGAAGCTAAGGGACTTGTTGTGTAGGTAGTAAGTCAGGAGAAAGCCAGAATTCAAAACCACTCTGCCTCCTTAGCCAGTCTTCTCAACTACTACATATTGCTAGATTATATTAAGTTTACATCTTGCAATAATTACAGACATGTTTTGCTGTACCGATCAGGTTGAAATTGCCAATTTCAGTAAATTTTGGCCTATAAAAATGTCAGTTTCTCGTGGGCCAATGTAAGATTCCAGTGCTCTGTGAACTGGCCCACAAGACTCAGGGAGCTGGTCTCGATGACCCTGGCTTCCTGGTGGGTGGGACTGTGCTTTCACCACCGTGCAGGGAACATCAGCATCGACTTCGACGCTTTTGCCTCGAATTCATCTTTACGTGACATGAATAGAATGGATCTTGATTTCTTTTCACTTATATTTGCTGAATGTAGCTCTGTCCATCTTTTCATTTCCAACCTTTTGAGTCTCTGTTTTGGATGAATGCTTCTCAGCCTTGGCTCTTTATTATTAATATAAGCCTTTAAAAATTCTGATTTAATTAACCTTGGATTCATCTGTGGCATTGAGATTTTTATTTTAGTTTTTAAATTTTATTCTTGTTCATTCTATTACAGCTGTCCCAATCTCCACCCCCCCGGCCACTTCGCCCTCCTCCATCCCACCCCATCCCCTGCTCCCACCATCCATCCCCACCCTGCTGTCCACGTCTGTGGGTCATTCATACGCATTCTTTCACTACTCCCTTCCCCTTCTTTCCCCCATCTCCCCGCCCACCTTTCCTCTGGCCACTGTCAGTCTGTTCCCTGTTTCCGTGTCTCCGTTTCTATTTTTCTCTGTTTATTTTGTTCATTAGATTCCTCTTATAAGTGATATCACATGGTATTTGTCTTTCACCAACCAGCTTATTTCACTGAGCATAACATTTTTAAAAGTTACCCTGACTGATGCTACTGTGTGTGCAGCTCAAAGTATCTCTCTTATAGGTTGTGCATAAGTTTTGTTTTTTATTTTTAAAATTGAGTGAGTCTTTTAATAGATGTGTGGGAAATTCCCCAAATTCCCAAAATTACTTCTGGAGGTCAGGCCCCTTGTAGTATAGGCTTCCCTGCTAGGTGAGTGTTCTAGGAACCCATCTGTATCAGTGTACCAGCAGGCATTGTTGTGAGAGGCTGCATTTGGCTTAAGTGAATTCTTTTGAAGATTCTTTCAACACACTTGCCCATTTCATGATGGGCGATTTACAAATGCACCTGCTCACATGACACTGAGTGTTCAGCAGTTTTTGACCAAAAATGGCATGGCCCCTGTGCCCCACTCTCCTTGTTCACCTGATCTTAATCTCACCCCCGGTGACTTTTTTTTTTTGTTTTCCTGGATGAAAAAAGTCCACAAAGGGAAATGTTTTGTTGATGTGGAAGAAGTGAAACAAAAAATGGCAGAAGTATTTAAAAAGCATCAAAATTGATGAGTTCAAAAACTGTTTTGAACAGTGGAAAAAATGTCTCAATGGGTGTATTGCATCAGATGGAGAGTAGTCTGAAGGTGACTAAAGTTTAAATGTGAGACTAAATACACAATTTTTTATAAATAAATTGTTTTTTTGGGGTCCCCCTCATGTCTAATTTATTTTTAATAGATATGTTTAATCTGAATTTGTCTTTTTTCTGTTTATATTCTTGTTTTCTTACATTTGTTATGTAATATGTGTTTTTATTTTCTTCCCCTACAGTATTTGGAACTATTTTTAGTTATACTAGTGATTCCTTTTATAAATTTAAATGATGGACTGAATAAAATCAAGCAGTTGCCCTGGCCTGGTGACTCAATTGGTTGGAGCACCATCCCATACACCAAACAATTGTAGGTTCCATCCCCAGTTAAGGCACATACTTAGGTTGCGGGTTCGATCTCCAGTAAGGGCATGTTCAGGACACAACCAATTGTTGTTTCTCTCTCCCTTCCTTTCTTTCTAAAATCAATAGACATATTATATTCTTGGATGAGGATTTAAAAAAATCAAGGAGTTTATATAGCTTTTCATAAGAAATATGAGGAAACCAGGACACTTCTTTACACACCTCATTCTTTCTTTAAAAAAAAAATTTTATTGATTGTGCTATTACAGTTGTCCGATTTCCCCTCCTTTATTCCCCTGTGCCCTGCACACCCCCTCCCACCCACATTCCCACCCCCTTAGTTCATGTCCATGGGTTGTACATATAAGTTCTTTGGATTCTCCATTTCCCATACTATTCTTAACCTCCCCCTGTCGATTTTGTACCTACCGATTTATGCTGCTTATTCCCTGTACCTTTTCCCCTATTTCCCCCCTCCTTCTCGTCACTGATAACCCTCCATGTGATCTCTATTTCTGTGATTCTATTCCTGTTCTAGTTGTTTGCTTAGTTTGTTTTTGTTTTTAGGTTTGGTTGTTGATAGTTGTGAGTTTGTTCTCATTTTACTGTTCATATTTCCTTTAACATTTCATATAATAAGGGCTTGGTGATGAGGAACGCCTTTAACTTGACCTTATCTGGGAAGCACTTTATGTGCCCTTCTATTCTAAATGATAGCTTTGCTGGGTAGAGTAATCTTGGATGTAGGTCCTTGCCTTTCATGACTTAGAATACTTCTTTCCAGCCCCTTCCTGCCTGTATGGTTTCTTTTGAAAAATCAGCTGATAGTCTTATGGGAACTCCTTTGTAGGTAGCTGTCTCCTTTTCTCTTGCTGCTTTTAAGATTCTCTCCTTATCTTTAATCTTGTGTAATGTAATTATGATGTACCTTGGTGCATGCTTTCTTGGGTCCAAGTTCTTTGGGACTCTCTGAGCTTCTTGGATTTTCTGGAATTCTATTTCCTTTGCCAGATTGGGGAAGTTCTCCTTCGTTATTTTTCTGAATAAGTTTTCAATTTCTTGCTCTTCCTCTCCTTCTGGCACCCCTATGATTCGGATGTTGGAACATGTAATGTTATCCTGGAGGTTCCTAAGCCTCTCCTCATTTTTTTGAATTCTTGTTTCTTCATTCTGTTCTGGTTGAATGTTTATTTCTTCCTTCTGCTCCAAATCACTGATTTGAGTCCCGGTTTCCTTCCTTTCACTGTTGGTTCCCTGTACATTTTCCTTTATTTCATTTTTCATAGCCTTCACTTTTTCCTCTATTTTGTGACCATACTCAACCAATTCTGTGAGCATCCTGATTACCAGTGTTTTTAACTCTGCATCTGATAGATTGGCTATTTCTTCATCACTTAGTTGTATTTTTTCTGGAGCTTTGATCTGTTTTTTTTTGGGGGGGAGCCCTATTTTTTTTATGTCAGTATGCCAGTTATGTAGTAAGGGGTGGAGCCTTAGGTATTCAGCAGGGTGGGCAGCCTACTCTGCCTTGTAGCACTGTATGTGGGGGAGAGGTCCAAGAGGGAACATGTCACTTGCTGGGCTCTTTGCTGACTTTCAGTCACTTCTCCTGCTACCCACAAACAAATTGAGCCCTTCTGGTGCTGATTCCTGGGTGGATGGGTTTGTATACATTCTAGGACCTTGTAGATCTCTCCAGTGAACTATCCTGTGAGGCTGGGAATTTCTCCCATTGCAGCAACCCCACAGGATTTTTCAGCCAGAGGTTTTAAGGCTTTATTTCATGGCCTGGAGGCCTGGGTTGCACAGTCTGTCTCATTCCCCAGTTGTTACTCCCTATTTATCTGCACATGAATGTGGGACTGCCCACTCTGCTAGCTGTTGCCTTGCCATGAGTCCTCTCCACCCAGCCATCCCTCTCTGCGCCCCCTACCAGTCTGGATGAATGTTTCTTCTTTAATTCCTTGGTTGTCAGACTTCCATACAGTTCAATTTTTTGGCAGTTCTGTTTTTTTAAAAAAATTTGTTGTTGTCCTTCTTTTGGTTGTGTGAGGAAGCAAAGTGTATCTATTGTATGCCTCCATCTTGGCTGGACTCATTCTTTCTTTTTAAAATTGAGATATAACCGACATATAACAATTTGTAAGTCTGAGGTGTATACATATTGATTTGATACATTTACATATTGCAGTATGATTACCACACTAGCATTAACTATCACCTTTTTTGTGTCACATAATTGTCATTTCTTTTATGTGTTGAGAGCAATGAAGATCTAGTTTCTTAGCAACTTGGAAGTTTATAATGCCTTGCTTTTTTCTCTCTTATATTCCTTAAGTGTTTTGCCTGAGAAGTTGGAGTCTTTTCTATCTTTTAAAATTTTATTTATCTCATCCAGATATATCTTGGTGTTCCTCATTCTATATTTTTTCTTTGAGGCCAGGAGAGTCATTTTATTATGTAAACTTAAGTTTTCTAACATTTTATCTTATTATTATTATTTTTAATCCTCATCTGAGGATATGTTTATTGATTTTGGAGAGAGGGAAGGGAAAGAGAGAGAGAGAGACACTGATCAGTTGACACTCATATGTGCCCCAACCAGAGATTGAACCCTCAACCTAGGTATATGCCCTGACCCAAAATTGAACCCAAAACCTTATGGTGCATGGGACCATGTTCCAACCAACTGAGCCACATGGCTAGGGTAAGGTTTTCTAACATTGTAGATTTTCTTAAGTCACATATGTGAATATTTTTTTCTTGTCCACTTGTTCTCTCTTTCTCTGGAACACATCATCCAAATGTATCTCCATTGTCTGCCCTCCAGAGCCATCAACTTGTTGCCATTACTTCCATCTTTCTCTCTTTTCTACTGCATTCTGGGTCCTTTTCTCAGGCCCAGTTTTATATCTCAGGCCTTGCTTGCTGCTGAGTTCCTGAGTTTTTATACAGCTCAAATTGTCCTCTTGCATTTCTTCTCTTTAGTTATTATATTGTGTTATCTTTCTAAAATCTTTCTTGATATTTTATATCATTCATCTTCTCTTTAATTTTTTAAAAAATAAGTTTAATTTTAAATTTTTTTTAAAGATTTTATTTATTTATTTTTTTTAGAGAGGGAAGGGAGGGAGACAGAGAGAGAGAGGGAAACATCAACGTGCAGTTGCTGGGAGCTGTGGCCTGCAACCCAGGCATGTGCCCTGACTGGGAATCGAACCTGCGATGCTTTGGTTCACAGCCCGCGCTCAATCCACTGAGCTACGCCAGCCAGGGCTAATTTTAATTTTTTAATCTATTGCTGAGACACACACACATCAATTTGTTGTTACAATTATTTATGCATTCATTGGTTTCTTCTTGTATGTGTTCTCCCAGAGTTCAAACATGTAACCTTGATGTATCAGGATGATGCTCTAACCAACTGAGTTACCAGGCTAGGGCATCTCCTCTTTAATTTTTTTGAGGCTGTAAAAAAGTTGTTCTCCAACATCCACTGCTGTTCTAAAACATGCCTTTTATTCAGAGTATATTTTTCACCTCTCTTTTTGATATCACAGTTCTTTCATCCTCCTCCTCCTCTTCTCCTTCAGCCTCTTTATTTTTGCATAAATTTCACGATAATTCCTCTCTCTACCACTTTTATGAATGGGCACAATTCTTTCTTGCCTATTATTTACCCATGAACCAGGGAGATGAATTCTCCTGGATTATTTTCTTTGCTTATTTGGCCCTATTAGATTCCTCTCATGAGTCTGACACAGAGGGCTGGGTTTTTGATGATTTGTATCTTTGTTCAGTTATTCAGCTTCTTGTGGTGATGGGGAGAGGGGACTGGGCAGCAGGCAGCAGCAAATAGAATATCTTGTCTGCAGCTCTATTGACTCTTCTTAATTTGGAGAACAGCCCCCCAACCTCTGAGGGCTGCCCCTGCATGCACAGGACATTATCCTATTTGCAGGATTCTGGAATCCAAGGATGCTCCTATATCTGCCCTCAGATGAGGTGACTAATGGGAATCTTAGTTGTATCTTGAGGATGTGAGTGGAACCAGGATTTTTTCCCCCACCTGTAGTTGGAGACCCTTCACATGCTGTCAAAGGGGACTAACTGCTAAGTGTGGATGTTGGCTAACCCATCCCTCTGCTTTCTCCACACTCACCCGCTCTAACCAGGGCAGCTTCCTGTGTTTAGCACAGACTGCCAGACCCCATGTAGCCAAGTCATAATGGGCTCTGGGAAGTGGGTCCAATGGGAAGCCCTGGGACCTGGTGAACCTCTGGAAATGATAGCTACACATAGAAACTGAGGGCTCCATAGGGACACCCAGGACAAGGGCCAGAGTTAGGATCCTGAGTTTGAGGTTGTGGGCAGAAGACAAGGAAAGGACTATAGCTGCAGTAGCATCCATCAGTTGAGAATGAAGTGAGGGGCCAGATCTGGGGCAGTGGTCATACATTTGGGCACTGCATTGACTTTTTGGGCTCCACTAGCTACTGTGAATTCTTTAACATCACATGTAAGTTAGGGCAACCACTTTAGAGGGTTTATGAGGATTTAACAGAATAACCACTGTGAAGTATTTAGCATATGCTTTAGTGCAGTAAACATTCTCTAAAGCAGAGGTCTCTAACCCCTGGGACACGGACCCAGACAGGTACCAGGCCACAGAGTAGGATGTGAGCAGTGGGTAAGCGAAGCTTCATCTGTATGTACATATTTACAACTGCTCCCCATCACTTCCATTACCACCTGAGCTCTGCCTCCTGTCAGATCATCAATGGCATTGATTCTCACAAAAGCATGAACTCTGCTGTGAACTGTGCATGTGAGGGATCTAGGTTGCTCACTCCTTATGAGAATTTAGTGCCTGATGATCAGAGGTGGAGCTGTCTCCCATCACCTCCAGGTGGGAACCGTCCAGTTGCAGGAAAACAAGCTCGGGGCTCCTACTGGTTCTGTATTATGATGAGTTGCATAATCATTTCATTATATATTATAATAGAATAATAATAGAAATAAAGTGCACAATAAATGTAGTGTGCTTGAATCATCCCCAAACCATCCCCCGTCCCTGCTCTCCAGTCTGTGGAAAAATTGTCTTCCACAAAACCCATCCCTGTGCCAGAAAGGTTGGGGACCACTGCTCTAAACAATAGCTTAGGTTACAAAAGAAAAAGTGAAGACTTTTTTTGGAGGGGAGATGATACTTCAGCTTAGGGGCAGATCAGGCTGCAGAAGGCTGAGGGAGTGCCTGCATGAAGGTATGAGGGACTAGAAACTTCCCTCCCACCTGTTTTCCAGAAATTCATTGTACAGCACACGCACCCCTTTCATACCTGGATAGGTCTCACTGAGATCGATGGTTCCTGGAAATGGGTGGATGGCACAGACTACAGTAATAGCTACAAGTAAGTGCCCTCTCCCTGTCCTAGTTTGGCCTGGGGATGGCCACCTGGACTTTTGCCCCTAATATCCCTACCCATCCTTAGGGACCAAATTCCCCAACCCTCTCCCCTTCAGACTCCCAACCTCCAAGGCTACAGCTTCTGCTTCCTGAATTCTCCAAGGCTGTGCTTTTCTGATATGGGGGTGAGGATTGCTGGAATAGGGGTGGTGAGAGCTTGATCTCTGTCCTGCCTTCCTAGGAACTGGAATGTTGCTTGGCCAGATAACTGGAGGGGGCATGAACAGGGTGGAAGCGAAGACTGTGCTGAAGTCCGAGTGGATGGCCGCTGGTCCCACAATTTCTGCCAGCAAGTGCAACGCTGGACATGTGAGATGAGACGGAACATTACCGGCTAGGAGCCCTGACCTCCAGCAGATCTCTGTCTGTACCCCATCCCTATACTGCCCCCAGCTTCTCTTCTGGGGATTTTGAAGATAGTCAGAGGCATGGGGAGGAATTGAGGGAAGATAGAGTGGAATGGTTTAAGAATCTCAGACCCTGGGGAGGCAGATCCCAGCCTCCTTCTGCTACTCACTGAGATTATAATTTTCAGCCTCCTCAATGCAGTAGGAGAAGAAGAAACAAATACTTGAAACTCTGTGTGGACTAGTTATTTGGAACTGGGAAATGTAGTGTGCAAATAAGAGGGAGCAGAGAGCATCTGGAAGAAAGTATAAGTCACAGACAGCTTCTTCTAGGTATCCAATCTCCTAGGAACAGCAGGGGTGGGGTGGGGAAGTTTGGAGCAGAAGCATTCAGTAGAAGGCACTGGGGTTTGGGGGTGGGGGAAGGAGCTGTCTGGGCTGGGCTGGAGGGTCTGCCCACACCCTCAGGGGTTTCTGGAGGAAGTGGCCTTCCCTGCAGTTGGGATCTCCTCCAGAAGAGGTTTCAGGAAGCACCTCACTTTCCCCAGCCTGTGGAGTGGGCTGGCAAGGCTGGTGAAAAATGTTTGCTAAGAGATGGAGGATTTGTAACAGGTTTTTCCACTGTTTTCAGCATGGCTGCTTCTGTTTGACCCCAGACAAATCTAGACACATATCCAGCACAGGTGGCACCAACTGTCTCACAGTGGGTAAATGTCATCTTCCAAGATCATTCTAAAACCAATCTTAGAAGGGTCTTTAAGCAAATAGATTTTTTGTTTTATCTTTATCACAAAAGTAATATATACTATTAGTGAAAAATGTTTTAAACACACACATGTGGAGAGATTTGTGATAAGGAATTGGCTCTTGCGATTATGGAGGTTCAGAAGACCCAAGTTCTGCAGGTGAGCATGCACACTGGAGGCCCAGGAGAGATGATGGTGTAGTTCCACTCAAAGGCAACATACTGAAGACCCAGAGAGTGATGATGTTTCCCTTCGAGTCCAAAGGCCAGAAAAAAGCCAATGCCCCAATTTGAAGGGGGTCAGGAAGGAAGAACTCTCTTGTACTCACGTAGGGTCAGCCTTCTTGTTCTAGTCAGGGCTTCAGCTGGTTGGATAAGGCCCACCCACATTAAGGTGAGCAATCTGCTTTCCTGGGTCCACTGATTCAAAGCTTACTCTTACCTAAAACACCTTCGTAGACACACAGAATAATATTTGACCAAATTTCTAGGCATCCTGTGGCCCAAAGTGACAGATGAAATTAATCATTATAGGTTTCCTGTCAGGATGTTTTCTGTGTATGTGCACATATTCAAATACTACATTTCACTAGTAGCTTGCTTTTTTCACTTTCTAGTGTCTTGTGGACATTGATCCAATCTATGCTATTCCCTGAGAAGTTTTACCTTGTGAAACTTAGCAGGGGTGGAAATTCCAAAAGACAGATATGCCATATGTTATTTCATCATTTCCTGTGTTAGACAGGAGTTGGCATTTTTGTATGTTTTCACATACAATATTTCAAGTAATTTTTGCTTCTAACCTTGTGTCAGGTAAAGGCTTCCTAGTTTTCAGTTGCATAATTTTCTAGGATTTCTCCTTTCAAATGTATCTGATTGGTATAAAGTAAAAAATATTTTGAAAGTAATTATACATGCATTTAAAGTCTTGTGGTACTAGAAAAACCCATTCCTTTGTCCAGAGAAACCAGTCTCAGGTTTTAGCTTTTTCTTCTTGTATGGACATCTGAATTTCTGAATAATGCACATAAACAGATATATCTTTGTTTATCAATTGTTGATAGACATTATTTAGTCACTATCATGTAGATGAGCTGCAATTTTCCAATTGAGTCTACAATTTCTATTTAAATCATAATTCAGAATCTGTATCAGTTATGTTAACTGCTGAACTAAGTAGTATAATTGATTACATTTCCTTTCTGGCCCAACTTTTATTTCTTCTGAAGTTCATAATTATTTCATTTAAAAATTTACTGCATTCTCTGACTTCTGGTCAAGATGGTGGCATAGGTAAACACAGCTCACCTCCTCACACAACCATATCAAAATTACAACTAAGTTATAGAACAACCATCACTCAGAACCATCAGAAATTGAGTTTAATGGAAGTTTGACAACTATGGAATTAAAGAAACCACATCTATCCAGACTGGTAGGAGGGGTGGAGACATGGAACAGGCTGGCCCCACATCCATGTGTGGTGGATAAAAATTTGGGAGGGATATCTTGGGAACAAGGAGTCCTAGCCCTATACCAGGCCCCCAAATCCAGGGTTCCAGTGACAGGAAGATAACTCACTACAACTTCTGGCTGCAAAAAAACAGTGGGGACTAACTCAGTGGAAGAAACTTCTGTAGTCCCAAGAAGTTCCTCTTAAAGAACTCACACATGGGCTCACCTACTCAGACTCACTCCCTCCGAGCTCCAGCATCAGGGTAGCAGCTTGAAAGCACCAGTGGCATACGGGGAGGAACTGAAGTGTCTGGCATCAAGATGAGAGCTGGGGGACAGCTTTCTCCCAGACAGAAATGTGGACAGAATCATTGTCATTTTTCTGAAGCCTTCCTCCAAAGAGACACAGAACCAGCAGATGGGTACCATATCTGAGACTCCATCAAGCTGACTAACACTGATAGTCCTGCCCTGGAGATCCTCTGAGGCTCCATTTCACTAAACTTGTGGACCCACCCAAGCTGTTAACAGAGACTTTTCTGTAGGAATGGCTGGTTTGGCGCATGCTTCACAACTCCCTAAATCCTCTCAAACCATCAAGAGCCAGCCTCAGTGAGCCCCCAGCCCCTGTACCTCTTGCTAAGTGGTCCCAGGCCCAGCACTAGCAGCATCCAGCCTAGACTTACAGGTGGGTTTCACCTGGGAATCTCCAAGCCCAGCACAAATAGTATCCATCTCAGATAGCTTTATAGCCCAGGTAGGGTGGCCCTGGGCAGAACACAAGTTGGGGTTGACTCTGGCCTGCACCACCCAGGAAACCCCAGACCTTGCATACCAGTGGACAGCTACAGACCACACTGGAATACCACCACCCTGGCCCTGCACAGCTGATCCTCCATAGAGGGCAGAAGTTGGTGGCCAGTGGTCACAGCCAGTCCTTGCAGCTGACTGGCCTGGGTAAATCCCTTCCATTGATCTGCCAACAGCAACCAAGGCTCAACTACAAGATGAGGGTGTACTCAGCCCACACAAAAGGTGTACCTAGAGTACCCAGCTTGGGTGTTAGGGGGTGCCACTGGACCCTACAGAACACCTACTACATTAGACCACACTACCAAGACACAGAGTCAAAGCAACTCTACTGAATGCATAGAAATGAACACAGGGAGGCTGCCAAAATTACAAACAAAGAAACATGGCCCAATGAAAGAACAGATCAAAACTCCAGAAAAAGAACTAAACAACAGGAAGATAAGCAAGCTACTAGATGCAGAGTTCAAAAGACTGTTTATAAGGATGCTCAAGGAACTTAGTGAGAACTTCAACAGCATAAAAAAGATACAGTCAGAAACTAAGGATTCACTAATTAGAAAAAAGAACAATTTACAGGGAAACAACAGTGGAGTGGATGAAACTGAGAATCAAATCAATGATTTGTAACATAAGGAAGCAAAAAACGACTGATCAGAACAACAAGAAAAGAAAAGAATCCAAAAAAGCAAAGAAAGTGTAAAGAGCCTCTGAGACAATTCAAGCATCTTGACATTTGCATCGTAGGGGTGCTAGAAGGAGAAGAGAAAGAGCAAGAAATGGGAAATCTATTTGAAAAAATAATGAAAGAAAACATTCCTAATTTAGTGAAGGAAATAGACATGCAAGTCCAGGAAGCACAGAGAGTCCCAAACAAGATGGATGTAAAGAGGCCCATGCCAAGACACATCATGATTAAAATGCTGAAGGTCAAAGATAAGAAGAGGCTCTTAAAAGTAGCAAGAGAAAAAAGTTGGTTACCTCCAGTGGAATTCCCATAAGACTGTTAGCTGATTTCTCAAGAGAAACTTTATAGGCTAGAAGGGATTGGCAAGAAATATTCAAAGTCACAAAAAGCAGGGATGTATAGGCAAGATTGCTCTATCCAGAAAAAGATATCTTTTAGAATCAAAGGGCAGATAAAGAGCTTCCCAGACAAGAAAAAACTAAAGGAGTTCATCATTGCCAAACCATTATTACATGAAATGTTAAAGAGAACAAAACTATGAACAGTAAAATGGCAATAAATACATAGTTATAAACAATTGAATCTAAAAAACAAACTAAATAAGCAAGAAGAACAGACAGAATAATGGATAGGAAGAGGGTTTTGATGGTTGCCAGACAAGAAGGCAGAGGGGGAGTATGGGTGAAGAGGTGAGGGGATTAAGAAATACAAATGGGTAGTTACAGAATAGCCACCAGGATGTAAAGTACAGTATAGGAAATGGAGTAGCCAAAGAACTTTTCCACATGACTCATGGACGTGAACAAAGGTGTGGGGATTGCCTGAGGGAGTCGGGGGTGTTGGGTGGAGGTGGGCAAAGGGGGAAAAATCAGGACAACTCAAATAACATAATCAATAAAATAAAATTTAAAAATGCAAAAAATAAAAAAATACAAATTTACTGCATATTCCTTGAACTTATTGTGAAGTCTTCCTTAAACTGTAGAAAGCCTAGCAATGTACAATAATAGTCTACTCATGCAAATGGGTCATATAACTGGGATTTCAGTTGCATTTTTTTTCCAAAAGCCATAGGTGTGAATGGAAATTTTATGAAGCCTGAAGTGTACACAATTTTGGGGAGCTGTCCTTAACTATAAGTCTGTAAAAAGTCAGGAAAAAAAGAGGCAAGAAAATATGGTAGGTTAAAAAAATAATATTACATGGCAGAAATAAATCCAAACATATTAGCAATTATAATAAATGTGAATAGATTTGAGTCCACTAATAAATGACAGAAAATTTTATTGGGTGAAAAAATCCAGTTTTATGCTGTTTATAAGTCATGGTCATATATCTAAAACAAAACACCACCATATCTTAATAGAGAAAGGAAAGTATATTCTAGAAAAATGGTGGTAAAATGGAGCAAGTGAAATGTTATGTCATGAAAGAGACTTTCCAATGAAAAAATTAAAGAAAGGGGTAGAGATAGGTACCACATATTGATTGAAAAGGTAAAATGCACGTGAAAAGAGTCATGGATTATTACATATTCAAAAGAGTAGATCCAAGTCACAGAAAGCAGAAGTTTATGGAAATATTGTAGGAGAAACTGACAAAGCCACAACTCACTGCAGAGGAAGTGACTTTTGGTAAAAACAGAGTAACTTTAGCCCTCCATCTTGGAGAAGGAGGACCTGGGATCAGAAATAGAAGCCTTCCTTTAGAAAGACTTGAATGTGCTTGAACAAAGGTGAACTAGAAAGCAATTCACCTGGGCTTCAGGTACTGATGCTATGGTACGAATGCTTTTTTCTGAGAGCCTGGATATTTACAACCAGTGAGCTAAACACACAAATCATTAGTGAAAACTCAGATCAGGATAAAAGGTACCCAATGAGATTAAATTTGACTCATCTTCACATTGTAAGAGACAGATTTTCTTTTTTGTTTTCTTAAGCCATTAGATGAAGAGATAAGGATTCTCTTGTCAACTCATGTCACTCAGGAGCCCACCTTTCCCTATATGAAATGTAAATCTCGGTGTATGGACACCAAAGTTGTGAGAAATACTTAGATAATGGTGGGAAGACACAGAGCATTGCTAATGTGGGAACAAGTAATTTCCTTGAGGGTACTTATTGTTAATCCTGTAGATGTAACTGAATGTAAAACGAATTCACTTTTTACACATTTTCCTTTAAGCCCTCGAAATGTAATCCTTTGTTTCACACTCTAAAAACAGTACAATGTAAACTGCAAGGCTGCTTTTCTTAAGTAGCTTTTATACACTTCTGTCTTCCAGTTGTAGTTGTTTGCAACAAACTTAATTAAATGAAAGTGCTTCTGACCGTTTCTAAACCTGAAATGTAACACAAAGCTTTGTTCTTTCCAAACCAATAATCAGCTAAGAGTTGATTGAAATAACATAGAAGATATTTCTTGAACACCCTGTCGGCAAGGATTTGCAGCTTTGCTGGTGAAGGTGTGGGTAAATGAATAACCTTATGCATGGTTGGGGAATAGATAAATTGGTAATGTCTCTTTAGAGCAACTTGGCAGTACCTATACAATCCTTAATTTTAAGATTGGTGTTTGTACTCAGCCATTCTACTTCTAGATTTCCAACCAAGAGAGAGATATTTGCTTCTTAGCAGCAGGCACGTCTAAGCCTGTTCACTTCAGCATTACTTAAAAAGCAAAAGATGCAGTATCTCAAAAATACATCACTGGGGGAGTCAAAAGCAGAGGTCTGGCGTGTCTACACTCTGGAAAAGCATGCAGCCTTTAAACAGAAGGAGGTGGGCAGTGACACAGGGAAGTCCTCAAGAACCATTTTCGGGAAGAAGCATGTCACAGAGAAAAATGTGTGTGAAAACCCCACTGTAGCCCTGGCTGGGTAACTCAGTTGCTTGGAGCATCATCCGTACTCCGAAAGGTTGCATTGTGACGCGGCTGGATGAATGTTTCTTCTTTAACTCTTCGGTTGTCCGACTTCCATACAGTTCTATTTTCTGGCACTTCTGTTTTTTGTTATTTTTTTTTAAATTTGGTTGTTACCTTTCTTTTGGCTGTGCGAGGAAATGAAGCATGTCTACCTATGCCTCCATCGTGGCTGGAAGCTCCTTGTCTGTTCACATCTTAAGTCTGTGTCTCCTGTAGGAGACTGCCTGGTATACTGTAGATGCTCAATAAGTACTTGTTGAGCGGATGCTTAAATGCATGCGTGGGTGAATGGAGAAACATGCCCTGTTCTCTGTGGGACTGACTCAGCAACTCAAGTGGTTGATTATGCCCCAATTAACATGGGAGTACAAGGCAGTACTGTGGGAGGGAGGCACAGGGATGAGCTACCCAGACGCCCTCCCTTCCAGGAAGACCTGGTGCCCAGTGTGGGGAGTGTGGCCTGTGCCCACAGCCCTCTCCCATCAGGTTATACCCATGCTGGGGTGACCTTCATCTGGTGACTGGGCAATGTGGGCATTAAAGCCCAGCACAGGACAGCTGTGACAGGCACTGCTTTAGAATCCCAGAACCCCCTGCTGGATTGGCTGAGGTTTGTGGGGTCTTCACAGCTATTAAACTTCTCACTTGGTCTTTTCTCCCTTCCTTTCACAGGTGTGGATCTCTGATAAATAGCTTGTACCCCAATGTCAGACAACTACTAATCAGAATACCAAATAAAAACAGAACAAGAAAATACTGTCCATCAATAATGAAATCTTAATAAACAAGTTATGGTGCATATTATGAAATAAAGTGAAGATGAGACATGAATAAGGGTATTTTATAAACTGATACCAAGAAATGGTCCTGATACATTGTTAATTGAATTAAAAAGCAAGTAGCACAACACAATCCCATTTACATAGAAAATGTAATCTAAAATTGATCTGCTTCCTTCTCTACCTTTAAGACACTAAAGTTCCTTTGTGTTGTCAAGATAGTGTGTCTGAGAGATCTATACAGAGTTTCCAGGATGCAAGTGAGCCCCTTTCATGAAGACAGCACATGTGCAGAGCAGAGAGCCCAGACCAGGGTGTCTGGTGGAACCAGGCATGAAGTCTAGCTCTTTTCCTCACCAGGTGAGAGACCTAGAGCAGGTCATGCAGTGGCTCTGAGCCTCAGTCCATCATCGAAAATGTTTCCTGTGGTTCTTGTGAGAACTGTATGGTTAATGGACAGCAAGTGCCTGGCAAAATCCTGATCACAGATGTGGTGTACAGTAAATTTTGTTCCTGTCCCCAGCTCCTCCTGTCCCAATCTGGCTAGGAATCCTGATCTCCTTCACCCTCTTTCCTCCTTCTGGGTAGAGTGAGGTGAGCTAGGCCAGAGCTGGGGGTGCTTAGTGTCTGAGGCCCCAGAGGATGCTCAGATGTCAGGGAGTCAAGTCACAATTGAGCAAGAGCAGAGAAAAAGGCTCCCCTGGCCCTGGGTGTGCAGTGGTGGAGACACCATTAATTCTGGGAAATTCTGATGCAGGAAGTGAAAGGGGGTTTGGGACAGAGAAGAAAGCACAGACTGTACCTGGAGATGGTTTTGGTAAAACTACCCTCTTGCAAATAATAACAATGAGGAAGTAAGGGGAGGGCAAAGGAAGCATTAAAGGACCAGACACACCCTGAAGGAGGAGAGCAAAGTTGGCCCCATATATATTATCTTCACACATGCAGTCTCCACTTGATTCCAATGTTCATTCCCTGTCCAAAGTATATGATACAGGAAATCCCAGATTATAGACTCCTGAGATTTCAGACTCGGGGACCAGCAGGACTCCAGGCACTTTTGTGACTCCTCCCTCGTCTCCTCTACTCCACTCTCCAGGATTTCATTTTATACAACTCTACTCATTGCTGCTCAGCAAAACCAAGCATCACAGCCTCCAGACTTTGCACAGGTAACTGGGCTGGGGATGCAGGTGAGACCAAGGGGACAGGGAGGGAGTTAGAGAAAGCAGGAGGAGGGACCTGTGGGTCTCAAGTGAGACAAATAGGAAGAGATACAAAATGGCAGCTGGGAGATTTAATGACTGAATGCAGATTCTATTCACTTAATTCAGGGTGTCAAACTCATTTTCAGCAGGGGCCACATCAGCCTTGCAGTTGCCTTCAAAGGGGCAAATGTAATTTTGGGACTGTATAAATGTAACTATTCCTTAACAGTTAAGCGAGAGCTTGCCACTGCCGCCAGGTGTACACAAGGCGTTGGGCTGTATGAAACAAGGTGGAGGGCCATGTTTGTCCAGTGAGCCTTGTGTTTGCCACTGTGACTTAATTGGATTCAGGTTAAAGGATGGTAACAAAACCTCAGTCACAAACTGACACTTACACTCAGCCCATCTCCAACCCAGTTCCAGCCCTATCTTCAGGCCCCAGACTAGACATACCCCTAATTCTAATACTACCCTCACTTCATCTTTTACCCCCATCCAGAGCTTCAATCCCAGAGTCAACTTGAAACTTAACACCAGCCCCAAAGCAACTTCTTTAGTTTCCAATTTCAGGGCCAAGCTTAGGCCTCACTCTATCCATGGCATCAACATGAGTATTGACTCCAGTCCTAGGAGGAAATGTAACCTCAACTGCAGCCCCAGTGTTAGACCCATCCCAGTAATACACTCGGCTCCAACTTCCTCCACCTTCAATCTGACACTCAGCCCCACCCCAGCCCAAACACCTGTCCTCACCCTATTTCCAACCTCAGCTGCAAATCCAGGTCTAATGCCATTCCTAGTCCTAACCCCTGGCTGAACTTCTCTTACCTCAGCCTGAACTTCTCTTACCTCAGCTCAAGCCCTGACCTCAGCTCCAATCTAGGCCCAGCCTCCTCAGTCCCACAACTCCAGCCCTAGCCTGGCCCTGGCTCTGCCTCCATTTCAGCTGTGACAGCCTCGGAGTTGGTCCAAGCATGTCAACAACATATGAAGACCTCCAGTCCTTGGAAAGTGAGAAGAAAAGTGAGGGGATTAGAAATGGTAAGAAAGGAGAAAAGGTGTCTCCTGAGACACCCTCTTACATGTGTGGACAGGTTCCTGTTATCACAGAATATTTGCACTTCTTCCATGTGCACTGCTTGGGTCCCCAACTCTGACGGGTCAGGCTCCAGCATCTGGGGAGTCCTGTATGCAGAGGATTCAAGGTCCTCAGAATGACAGGACCAAGGAGGACCACAGCAGGCCTGGGGGCTTATACTCTGGGGGCCTATACTCTGTGGGAGGTCTGAGCGTTTGCAGTGGGGGAGTGAATAGTCATGTTTGTGAGGGAAACATTTGCTAACTGACAATACAGATAAGCATGAGCCTCCTGAGAGCTTGGCTAACCCAGCTATCTGTGTCTGCCTGCCCCCCACCAGCCCTGCTGATAAGGCCTTACATATCACCATCAGGTGCCATGAGGTGGGTGAGGGCCCATGTGGCTGAGGACTGTGCTGGTCCATGAGTGGTCAGAGGCCTGGGCATCCCCTGCACCACAGCCTCCCTCAGCTTTCTCTGCACCAGCCTTCCTCCCTGACAGGTCCCTGTGGCCTCTCCTCCTCCCCTGTCTCTCTCCTGTCCTGGTCCTCCTTGTCCTGAGGTCCTCTCCTCTTTCAGGGTTGCCTGTGTCCCAGGCCTTCCTACAGCATCTCTGCTCTGGATCCAGACTCTTCCTGCTCTCCCTGGGCCTCAGCCTCCTCCTGCTGGTTGGCATCTGTGTGGTTGGATCCAAAAGTGAGGGTCACAGGGGGGGCAGTAATGGGGGCAATAGTGGGTGGGGTTCAGTGATGTGGGCACTGATGATGATCATGATGGATAATGGGTAATGTAGTCAAATTACCTAACCTCTCTCAGCCTTACTTTCCTCATCAGCAAGCTTGGACAACAGTGCCTGTCCCTTTGGGTTGGGTGGTAGTGAGGACTCAATGAGACAATACATGTCAAGTTCCCTGCTTGGTGCCAGCACAGGAAGCACCTGATGACTCTTAGCACTCAGTGTGCTGTCTGTCTGATCAGATTCCAAGATTCAGAGGGACCTGGACACTCTGAGAGCAACTTACAGCAACTTCACTTCAAACGCTGAGGCAGAGGTCCAGGCACTGCATGCCCAGGGTGAGCCTGGCTGGAAGGGGCTCTGGACTGGGATGAGGGGGTGGAGGGTGGGAGCTGAATCCTGAGCACTGAGTCCCCATGTCCTCCAGGTGGCCACTTGCAAGAAATGATAACATCTCTGAAAGCAGAGGTGGAAAACCAGGGTCAGCAGCTGCAAGCAGGTGAGAGACCCACCAGGAGTGTGTGTGCAAGGGTGGGGCAGGGCTCTCAGGACACAGGTGGGGTGGGAGCAGCCTGGGGTGCT